>PVKC010039877.1:0-12486 GCA_004027635.1 Crocidura indochinensis | reverse complement strand
TAAGGCGTTTGCCTTTCATGCAAAAGGTCATCGGTTCGAATCCCGGTGCCCCATATGGTCCCCCGTGCCTGCCAGGAGCAATTTCTGAGCATGGAGCCAGGAGTAACCCCTGAGCCCTGCGGGTATGACCCCCCCCCCAAAAAAAATGACTCTGGGGCCAGAGAAACTGCGTATCGGGTTGGGAATTTGCCTTGCATGTGGCCAACTTAGTTGGGTTCTATCCCTGGCATCCTATATGGTGCCTCAAGCACTGCCAGGAATGCAAGAATGGCCCCTCAGAACAGAGCCAGGAGTAACCCCTGAACACCATCGATATAGCAAAACAAAAACAAACAAACAAAAAAAAACAGCCTTTGCCATATAAATGGACCGGCTTCACTGTTTCAAGATTAATAATGAAAAAGATGCTAAGCTGATCAAACTCCCAGGTAAAACAGTCTTCAAGACTGAAAATTCTGCAGCCTCCTTGTTCCAATTTAACAGCTCCCAGAGCTCCTAGAGTGTGCAGCTGCATATGCAGTCCCATGACACCTGCAAACCTGACAATACTGATAGCACAATATGAGCACAGAAAATTAGATGGGAAAGTAACATAGAAACCCACAAAGCTCAATAAGTGAAAACAATAGTTAGAAGGTTCAACTAGCAACAAACAGCTCTGTAAATTCTTAAATAGTGACTTTAACATAGCATCATTGTACAATATAACTATTTTTAAAAATTATATAAAATTATAAAATATAAAATTTTAAGTTTATATTAATAAATAAGATATAAGATATATAATAAGATATAATATATAATAAAATATATATTAAAAACAGGATATTTTAAAATATTTTAAAATAGAAAATGTTTATAAAGAATTTTCACAAATTCTTTTACTAAACTATTTTTTGATAATTCCACTTAGCAATTTGTTGTAATAAGCAATATAAAATAAATTATTTTGTTCTTCTAAGAGTGCAGGCTTGGGGAAAGTGGGAAACTGGGGACAATGATGGAGGGAAGGTCACACTGGTGGTAGGATTGGTATTAAAACCATGAATACCAGAAAGAACCAGATTATGAACATTTTTGTAAACCACAGTGTTGAAGTAAAGTTATAAAAAAATGTGACCCAATAAAAGAGAGTTTTCAATTCAGTGAAAAATATCAAAGGGAAGAAGCACCAAGCATTTTTCTGAATTCTGAGACTCAAAGAGCAAAAGAGAACAAGCTGTAATTCTTGCCAAATCAGTGAAGTATTCTTCTATTAGAGCCATAGAATTCCTTGTGGACTCAAAGAAGAATTCTAATTTCTTGGAAATGAATATGAATTTCCAGGTTGAGCATCTTATTACAGAATACATTACTGACATGGATCTGATCCAATAAATGATCTGTGTCCCAATGGTAACTGTCTTAAACATTAACAAGCTGATATTTTCATCAAAAATTAGTTATTCCAGTGTCAGTTTCATCTGAGGACCCCTACAAGTCTTTTGATTAACCCTTTTTTTGGAGAGTGTATTAGCACAAAGAACTTGATAACCAGATTGACAGTAGCATTCAACCAGGAAGTGATATTAGCATTTATAATGATCACTTTTTTTAAATCAATGACGTGGTCCTGATAGGAGAATAGAAGAGAATGGAAGATGTCTGGATAATTGCGTTTGAAGTGGTATGCCTAGTACAGTAATTCAAGAGGTACTAAATATATCACATCTTATTTAAGGAAACATCAATGCCAAGATTCTCCCTGATATACGTCCTGTGGCTCTAAAGGGCATACTTTAATAGAGAATAAGAGGAAATAAGAGTGATAGTACATCAAGTAAGACATTTGTCGTGAGTGCCACTGACTCGTTTGATTTCCAGTATCCCATATGGTCTCCTGACCCCACCAGGAGTAATAGCTGAGCATCACAGGGTGTGGCCTCCAAAACAAAACACTACAAAAAGAAGTAGTATGTTTTTTAAAACATAAAATAGTAGAGAATGAGAGAAAATAGTTATTGACAATAGCCTCATCACTGTTTTGGGTGCCACATTTATGAGCACAGATGAAGGTGGGGTGGGGAGGAGAAA
The DNA here is from genome assembly GCA_004027635.1 of Crocidura indochinensis. Taxonomy (NCBI): domain Eukaryota; kingdom Metazoa; phylum Chordata; class Mammalia; order Eulipotyphla; family Soricidae; genus Crocidura; species Crocidura indochinensis. The sequence continues at coordinate 10,413 of PVKC010039877.1, read as the reverse complement.
GAATTGGGACATTGGTGGTGGGAATGTTGCACCGGTGAAGGGGGGTATTCTTTACATGACTGAAACCCAACTACAACCATATTTGTAATCAAGGTGTTTAAATAAAGATATTAATTAAAAAAAAAGAGCACAATATTTCCAAAAATATAAAAATTCAAGAGCGCCTGTTATAAAACTTAAGGGGATAACTGGGAACTCAATAAAACTGCATAGAGAAAGTTATACTGCTCTAACTTCTAAGAGTGATCCAGAGTTTTGTTGACATTGATGGTCGAAGATAAATATGAGCAACATTCAACTGTTTTGACTAATTTCAACTTTGTTGTCTGTTGGATTAACCAGTCTTCACCCTAATAAAAAATGGCTTCTTGCTGAAGTGATAGCACAGCGGCAGGGCGTTTGCCTTGCACACAGCCAACTTGTGACAGACCTGGGGTACTATCCCCAACATCCCAGATGGTCCCCTGAGCCAGGAGCAATTTCTGAGCGCAGAACTAGGAGTGCTGCGGGGTGTGCCCCCCCCCCAACAACAACAACAACAAACCAAAGATGGCTTCTTCTTTTCATATATTTATCCCACCTGGGTGGGAAGAAACTCTGGATAGCTTCTCTACCCCAACCTGTTCCACCCATGGGGGTGGTCCTATTCTTCCCAAGAAAGATTGCAGCTCCAGCGGATATCCTCTCCTCCTGGTAAAAAATAAATAAATAAATAAATCCCCAGACCCATTTCATCTTTCCAGTTTGGTTTGGATCATTTCCTGCAGCGGCCCTGTTTCCAGACTGGCGTCCCCAATTCCTTTGGGGACTGCATCTTAACAAAACTGACTGCAGAGTTAAACAACTGTATCTATTTAACTGGGAAAAGCTGTACATATATCCAAGGGAAGTAGGTGGGCATACTGAGGAGGGGTATGGTGTTGGAACTATTGACAGGAGAAACCACCATTAATAATATTGTAAATCACAGAACCTCAATAAAAGGGGATGGAGCAATAGTACATCAGGTAGAGTGTTTGCCTTGTACATGGCAAATCCCGGTTCAATCCTCAGCATCCTATTTGGTCCCTGAGCCTGCCAAGAATGATTCTTGAGTGAGGAGCTAGGAGTAATCCCTGAGCATCCACAAGTGAAAGGAGGAGGAGGAGAAGGAGGAGGAGGACGAGGATGAGGAGGAAGAAGAGGAGGAGAAGAGGAAGAAAAAGAGGAGGAAGAGGAGGAGGAGGAAGAGGAGGAGGAAAGAAGAAAAGGAACCTCATTAAAATTTTTTTTAAATATACAAACAAGTAGTAGTCTATACTCCTCAATGTCTGCCAGGGCAGCTAGTGGTTATTAACTCTGTTCAGTTCAAAGGTATGATAGCAGAAGATCAGGGCAGGTGTTTCACTGAAACTATGAAAATACAGAAAAGCTCAGAAATCAGCAGGGTGAAAACTGCAGTGAGGAGCTGCTTGTTTTTGTTTTGGCTTTTGTTGTTTAAGCCACACCTAACAGTGAATGCCTAGGGGCTATTCCCAGCCTGGTGTTTTGGGGGGTGGTACTTTATACTGCTGGGAAAGAGCATAAACATTTGATGTCAGGATCTGCATTCTGCTAGCAAAAAATTGCTTTCTAGCCCTCTGAGCTATCATCTCCCCAGTCCTGGAATGAAGTTTTTATAGCTACTCAATCATCATCCAATTTACTTAGCCATCTGTTTTATTATCCTTTCAGACTCAATGTGTTCAATTTTTCAGGAATACCCTGTGCAGCAGATTTTACATAGTTATGCTTATTTACATGAAGTGAAAACATCTTGCCCAAAATTATCAATACAATTTTATTGATATAAATATCTATACATATAATTTATACTTTCGCTATAACATCCCTAGAGTTCAAGTGAAACCAATAAGGCTGAATGTTTGTCTAAGACTATTTTAAAAAATGAATAGAACTGCATCCAAAATAAAAATTCGCATAATAAAAGAAATTCTTACCAAATAGATCCTGCTGAATGAGAGAAAATGTTTAAACATTATATATTTGAAAAGGGACTAATAGACAAGATAGATAAGAATTTACAGAATTTAATGATAAAAGAGCAAGCCCATAAAAAATGGGGAAGAAGAAAAAATACATACTTCCATTGAGAAATGGAGATATCTTATCACTTATAATCAGAAAAATACAATTCAAAGCATTATGTGTATTAGCCATTCATACCTGTGTGGGACAAATAGAGGGCTGTTTAAAAAAATAAAAATGATTAGTTGGATAGAGAAAGGGGAAAAAGAGGCCAGAGAGATAGCATGGAGGTAGGGCATTTGCCTTTCATGCTGAAGGATGGTGGTTTGAATCCCATCATCCCATATGGTCCCCAGTGCCTGCCATGGGCGATTTCTGAGTGTAGAGCCAGGAGTAACACCTGAGTGCTGCTGGTGTGACCCAAAACAAAAAAAAAAGAGGGGGCGGGGGGGGGGGAGAACACTGACTGTTGGTGGGAATATAAACTAGTTCAGCCTCTATGGAAAACAGTATGGGTTTATTTCAAAAATCTTACAATATATACCATATATTCCAGCAATTTTATTCCTAGGTATCTATCCAAAGAATATAGCACTTATCTGAAAAAAATATATACACGTTTTATTAATTGTGGTGCTATTTATAATAGCCAAGATACATAACACAGTGGCCTACAACAGATAAGATAAAGAAAATTGGGGTGTATATACAAAACAGAATACTACTCAGCTAGCAGAAAGGATGATATCTTTATTTCATGACAACATAGGTGAAATTGACTGGGATATGCTATGCAATATAAATTAAAAGGAAAGACAAACTCTGTATGATCACATTCACATGAGGGATATAAAAAAAAAACAAAGCTAAGAAACAGCCAAAGCCAAATGAAAACAAAGCCTAAGAGTCTGCCTGCAGAACTCAGTTTACCAAAGCATGTAGGGTAAAGTGTTACAAGTGCTTAAGAAGGTACAACAGAAGATGCTGGAGAAAAACTGATATTTTGCAGATGAATGTAGTATGGTAGCATACAGTTGAAGATATATGAAATTATATATATAGAACACATAGTTATAAACTAATACTACCTCATTATAAACATTAAGTGTAAAAGACATGGGATGAAGAGATATATAAGTGATTAAGTATAGTGTATATAGTATAGTTTGGTATGGTATGTGATTAAGTATAAGTTTAAGCATAGTATAAGTATATTATATATTAAGTATATATATTAAGTAATTAAGTATATAGTATATAGGTAAGTGATTATGATAGTATAAGTGATAAACCCCATGCCCTGCATGTGATTGACCCTAGTTTAAGCAACATTATACGGTCCCTAGAATACCAGCTGGAGTGAACCCTGGGCACAAAGCTAGTAGTAGCTCCTTAGCACTGCCTGGTGTTTGGTGCCCATCATCCCCACAGAAAAACTTATAACCATATCATTTCATTCATAATCTAAAAAAATGACTAAATAAAACCAAAAAATTTTATAATTCAGTATGAGTAAATAATATTCAAATAGACTTAAATAAAATAAAGAAAAATCATTGTAAATTTATATTTTTACTTTATTTAAAGAAACTGCATCACATAGTTTACATAGTTGATTATAAAACATTTGTTTCCATATAAGTGAGAGCAAGATATTGAAAAATATAGAAATAAAAATTAAAAAATAAAATGGAAGCAATAGAAAGGAAAAATAAAGAAAGAAAAAGTACCGTATCAAGCATGTTTGTGAAAATTACTGTATCTCCAATGAAGTCATTAATGCAATGGAAGAGTCCTTGAAGGTCAGTCATAGAAGGTCAGTGATGAGGCAGGGTCATCTTGGAAATGATGATTGTGGGTGATGGAGGCAGCAGGCATGGCTTTGGCAGGTTGGGAGTTTGGCCCACCCTCTCCTCTGGAGATAGCCAGCTTTCTGCTGTGTGGAATGATGTAGCCATAACCTTTCACAGCTTGGTTTACATCTTGATTGAAATAAAGAGTGAATCAATGGAGTTGGTCCAGTCCTTTCAATCTTAAAATATTATGGGTGACACTTAATTACAGTTTCTTGGGGAGTGGAAGAAAAGAGAAACACTGGGAAATTTAGTCACTGATCATAAATTGCATCTCATTTAGACAAGCTAATAAGTGAATTTTTAAAAAATGCATATTATATCTAGGACACATTATACAATAGGATACTTTATTGAAGAAAGACAGCATAATATCAGTGATAATCTTTAAGGAAAAATTATAGGTATTCTGGGTTTTTCTAGATTTTGAATTTCCTTTGTTTTCCCAGTTTACTTATATGTTCTTATTTTTCTTTTTTTAAATATCTTTATTTAGGCACCATGATTACAAACATGTTTGTAGTTGGGTTTTAGTTATAAAAAAAAAATACTCCCTTTCACCAGTGCAATATTCCTACCACCAGTGCTCTCCATCTCTCTCCTCCCCAACCCTTTGCCTATATTCAAGACATTTTCTGATTTTTTTCTGTTAAGAGTACACTTGCTCAAGTAAAACTTGCAATTTTCAAATCATTTTATATATTTTTAAGACATTATTTAAACCAACCCTCAATCTATTGCTTGAAAAGCTGCAAATAGTTGTTTTAGTCTTTCATATCATAGAAATCAATATCTCCCAAAGCCACCCAGACAGATCTAATTATTAGAAATGAGAGCTGTTGAAAGCAAAGGTCTGTACTGTCTGTGCCTTCAGAGGGTTTAAGGACATGGCTTTGGTCCCAGCACAGGTCAATTAACTTGGCTTGTACGTAGTGGAAAACAGAAAGGTACAATACCTGCATGGCTCACTACTCAAACATCATCCACAAGAGAGACAAACATGTGAAAGCAAATAGGCAATGCAAATCCATCTCTGCTAAGCACCCCTTCTCAGACTGAACAATTCCTCATTTCCTCAAATGGTGAGCAGGAAACATAAACAGATTTAAAAATAGTGACAATCATTTGTTAAAATGAATAATGAAAGGAATTCCATTCACAATCAGGACCCCAAATTCGAGAAAAATACATTAATAGGGGCTGGAGCAATAGTACAGCAGGTAGCATGCTTACCATGCATATATGGCCAACCTGGATTTAGTCACCATCATTCCAAGTGGACCCCCAAGTCATCTAGGAGCTATCCCTGAGTACTGCTGGGTATGGCCTAAAATCCAAAACCAAAACCAACAAAAACATTAACATTACTAAGAACTATAAAGAAAACTTTCAAAAAATTAAAAACCAATATGAGTCAATAAAAATAGAATAGGACCAAAGAGATAATATAGTGGGTAGGGCTCTTGTTTTTCAAGTGGCAGATCCGGGTTTGGTCTTCAGCATTCCATATGGTCCTCTGTTTTCACAGGAGTGATTGCTGAACCTCAGAGTCAGGAGTAAACCTGCTGGGTGTGACCCCAAAACCAAAACAAAATGAAAAATGGAAGCAACCAAAACAACAATAATAAAGCCAAGTCTATATATACATGGGCTTTTAAAAAAAAAAAGAAAAGAAAAGAAAATAACAGCTAGGGAGATAGCTCCAAGGGTTAGTGCTCATGCTTTACTTACTTGTCAAAGACTGGGATGGTAGTCGCTTCAATCATTGCTAGTAAATAAGCTCAACAGCAAAACTGAAAATCAATAATATTTCTATACATATCAAATAAAATAATTTTCACATTAGAAAACAAATTCCAAAACACAAAGACACAGTTAAAAGAAGCTAGACTAGTTGGAGAGCTATGTCTTCTAGAAACGAGAAAAACAAAACATGATATGGTAAAGCTAAATGTTAAGATTTAATGCAATGCTAACTAGTGGGGTGTTAAAAAGTTTTGTAGACTGGAACTTGACAAAATAATCAGAAAATGTAGATGAAAAAGAAATTTACAAAATACTATTGTTATGGAAGGAAAATAGATAATGTTCCTGAACTTCTCTCTCCTCGATTTAAAAATATTGTTGTCATATATACAGTAGCAACTATCATACATAGGTGGTTCGATTCCAACTCTAAGGAACTGCTCTATGTCTTTGTAGTTGAAAGGCATTGGCAGAGATGCCATTAAAGACTATTTGAAGATTCCAGGTATCTTGGGAAGACTCTTTTCTTTTTATTTTATTTTTAACCTCAAGATAGGGACCCCACCTTTTTCAAAGGAAACTTGGGACATAAATTACTTTGTTTTACCTCATATATCTGCATGTTTCTATTAAATTGAGATGAAAAATAAAAAAAGAGGAATGGGGCCAGAAGTGGTCTCAGGAGCATTGATGGAAAAAAAAAAAAAAGAACAGAACTAAATGCCCAAGACAAAGTCAACAACACTTTGAGACACAAACTATAACAATCTAAACTTAAAATGGGCCTGTTACACTGGTAGGCCAGGGAGTTAAACGTGGTGGTATAAGGGAGCACGTTGGGAACCTTGGTGGAGGAAGGTCAACGCTGGTGGAAGGAATGGCCTTAATTCACTGTCACTGTATGTCTGAAATCCAACTATGAAGACCTTTGTAAATCACAATGGTTTCAATAAAAATAAAATAAAAATAAGACCCCTCTTTATGTCTGTTTGGGAAACATGGGGTCCTTCTTTTCAAGGTAGCTCAAGTAAAAAATGCCTACTTATGCAGTAACAATCTTTCCTCATCTTTCAGATGGAAATTAAGAATCTCAACAAAATAAAACTATGAATTGATGAATGTTAATTAATTCATTAACTATAAATTAAACAATGCATTAAAAGTAAATTTTTCGATGTCTTTAAGAATGATGCCCTTCTAGAGTCATAGTAATAGTAGAGCAGGTCCTGGATATAATTGACATAGCCAACCTGGATTAAATATCAAACATTCCATATAGTTCACTGAACCCCGCCAGGAATTATCCCTGAGCATTTCCAGATAGGGCCCAAAAAACAATACATGCCCACATACACCCACAAAGATTTTTTTAATGGTGCCCTTCTAACATATGAATATTGGTGGGGTGGTATCACCTTGCCCTACTATCCCTGAAAAGAATTAGTCCCAGAAGCAATCAACAGAGATTCTGGTGGATGTTCATATAACCTCACTATTGTCCACATCTTAGAGAGCTATTTGCTGCTTCTAGAAATGGAAATCTCTGGTTTTCCTCGATTGCATTTTTGTTAAACTTTTCCAGGTTTCCAACAGCTGTCTGGAAATTTTCTGAATCAAATCCCGTCTGTTTAACATGTGTAAAGTGGTTTCTGCTTTCCTGATAGGACACTGGTTGCTGCATTACTTAATTTGTTTTTGTAAGAGTGCACAAATCACAGACACTTTCTCTTGTGGGCAAGTATCCACCTTTAGACCAAACCGTTCAGAGCATGGCCATATTGAGTAGATAATCTGTTACATAAAACTTCCTTTTGTTGATAATAGCCCAGAAGTTTTTAAAGCCAGATGGTCTGATGGTGAAGAGAATAGACAATTGAGGAAGAAATAAAAGAAATTGGAACAGTTATCTACACACACAAAGAGTAAAGTCTGTTATTAGAATCGAGAAGTAAGTACATGACCTGTAAACATTGTGAAACTAGCTGGATTAAGAGCCAAACTCAGGTGCATAGGGAGTCAATTCCAGGACTGAGAAGAATTGGGACAGGAGCAGTGGCATTTCCGGAATGTCAGGAGAATCACAGAGAGATATGTTTACACAGAGAACTGGAAGGTGTTCAATATAATCTCATAAAGGAATCTAGGAGCAGTTGTCATTTATGAAAGTTTTACCAAATGTGTAAAATTCCCTAACTTTAGCCATTTTTATTTTCTCAATGATTATCCTTTATTTCAAGATTAATGTTTTAATTTTCTTAATTTAATTTAAAGCTTCTCTTTTGTTTTGTTTTGATTTTTAGCACATAATGGTGGTGCTTGAAGCTGCTCCTGGCTCATCACTTAATACTTATAGCAGTGCTCAGGGGACCATGCAGTACTAAGGATCAAACCCCAGCCTCTTGCATTCAAAGCATGTAAATGGATCTTTGAGCTGTCTCATAACCTAGCTATATAGACTATTTTGCTCAGGCCTAGCAATGTGATCCTGCTCAGAACCAGTGGTGCTGAGGGTGACCCCAGGAATGCTCAGGGAAAGTTGAAGTGCCCAGTACTGAAATTAGGGCCTCCATATATATATAAGGCATGTGCTAGTCCTTCAAGCTATCTAGACAGCACAAAATTAATGATCATTTAAAAAGAATTAAATAAGGCTAGAGAGATAGTGCAAATTGAAGGTACTTACCTTGTACTTTTCCCCATTCAATCCTTGCCACCTTATTGGTCCTCTAAGCATTACCAGGACAAAGCACAAAGCCAAGAGTAAGCCATGAGCACTACTGGATGTGGCACAAAAACCAAACTTGCCTCCCCCACAGAAAGATCTAAATATATAGTTGAACTTCATAAAATATTACAATAGGTTCTAAAGCATTAAACACACTAAAATCTATTTTATTTTAATGTAAAATAAAACATTCTATATTGTCATAATTATAAACAGTCACTTAAACATGACTAACAGTATTACAAATTAGGAACATTTTTCTAAAAAGCAACATTGCATCATACCTATAAATCCTTCCTTGAGGTTAAAAGGAAAACTTTCAAACTATTTTTATATCTTTAGTATTTATTAGTATGAAAATGTGTGCATAAACCAGATGTTCTGGTGAAGGGCATAATCACTATGAAAACATATAAACATTAATATTAGAGAAGTGAATAGATATTATGATGATATCATATAAACTGTACATTAATGGAAAAGACAAACAAATTATAGTACAAAAGTAGCTCAATAACTATGCAAATACTGCTATATAACAATAAAGATTAAAAAGGAAATAAGAAGAATAAGCTTATGATAAGGGCATTTTCTGTATCTTTTTGTTGCTTTGTTCAGAGTTTCTTCTTGATGATTAAAGACACATAAAACCATATGTAGTTTTCAATTACTTCTCCCAGAAAATCAACTATGAAATTTGACAGGTGACAAATCTCGCCTAATTTCTAACATCCTCCTTGATATCTTCATTCGGTCCTAGGAATGATTGAAATTTAGAACATAAACTTCTAAAATATAATGGACTACCTTTAGTTAGTTATGGTAGAATCTGTGATACTCCTCTAGATAACCTGTCATGCTGAGGTCCCTTTTCTCCTACTATCCAAAAGTTGGTTGACATCCTGTTATCTCCAAGAACTGCTCTCACTCTGGCCTTGGAGCCAGAGAGGTGGTGCAGCTGTAGGGGGTTTGCCTTGCACAATACTGACCTAGGACTGATTGTGGTTCGATCCCTCCAGCATCCCATATGGTTCCCTAAGCCAGGAGCGATTTTGAATGCAGAGCCAGGAGTAACCCCTGAACATCACAAGGTGTGGCCCCAAAATAAAAATTATATATATATATATAATTTTATTTTATATATATAATTATATATATATATAAGAAAAAAAAGAGAAAAAGAAAGCTGCCTTGCCCATTCTCAAGGCCTTCCTTATAGCTGCCAATTCTAATGACTTGTCAAGGATGAGTGGAGAAGATGAAAAATAGAGATCAGACTTCCTTTCTCAAGGAAGGTCACCTCTGAGTTTCCTATGAGAACTTGTTGTAACTGTGTCATTACTTATTTCTCTGCAATGTCACCAAACAAATCCTCCAATGGTACGACTATTTCAAGAAACCAACCTCTTGATAACAAGGTGATTATACCAAAACAAATAATGACAATGATTCATCCTGACTGAAACATATATTTGGAGCAGGAGCTCACCTTTCTTGTCTTCAAGACCCCAACCGGCATTGTTATATAATTTCACAAAGTGTATTTGATCCATCAACTCTGACTATTGAATCAGATTATTTACCTTTATTTATTCAATCTGCAGAACAGATTGAATCAACAATGGGACACAAAATCTATTTTTTTATTTCCTACTATACAGAAACTTCCACTTGACTGAGTAATGAAATAAAAGTATGGCTAAGTGCTACTTTGGAAGTCATACATTGAAAAGATAAGGTAGAAAGTTCCAATATAAAATATTTACCACCAGGCAAAATTACAATCTTAGTCTGTGGTCTCAACAGATATATTATAGGATTTAGGGACTCAAGAGAAGGAAGTAAGAGTGATTCTGGACACAGGTTGTCATCAGTCACAATGACCTATTTGTGGCATTTATGTTTTTTATCCCAGCAACTCTGTATGTTTTAAGACGTGGTAATTAATTGACTGGGTAGTTTTTGTCCAGTTTTATTGGTAAACAGTGCAGTCAAAGTCTGAGAAGGTTATGGTAACCAGACGCTAAGAGATAAGACACACAGACAACAGACCTGAGAGTGAGGGAAATTAAAAACGGGATG
>PVKC010039876.1:0-12451 GCA_004027635.1 Crocidura indochinensis | reverse complement strand
ACAAGTCAGCCCCAATTTGGGCGCCCGGCCCAGCCCGACCCGACCCGTAGTTCCAGCGCCTCGTAGTTCCAGCGCCTCGTCCGGGGCTTGGCCTCCGACTCGGCGGGTTCCCCGGAGCCCCGGCAGCTGTTGGCGCGCGGGAGGGGACTGGCCAGCCGACCTGCCGCGCGCCCGGCCGCGCCCGGCGCCCCCGAGTCTCCGCTCCGCGGTCCGAGCCCGGGAGCGCGAGGGATCGGGCTCACCCTGGGTGGGCGAGGGGCCCAGCTCCGCGCTTCGAACGCAGCCTTCCGCTCCCGGGCGCGCCCGCAAGTTTCCCGCGCAGCCCCCGCACCGGCTGCAGAGCCCGGCTCGGTCCGGGAAGGACGCGCGGCGGCGGCAGCCGAACCCTCCCGCTCGCTCAGCGCGCCTCGCCGCACCGCGCCGTGTCGGGCCAGAGCTCGGCGCCCAGCCGGTGCAAGCTCCGGGTCCCCGATCCCGCTGGCGCTTGAGGCTCGCAGGTGCACCGGGCCGGAGGGGCGCGGCGGTCGGGGCGGGCGAGCGGAGCCCGGGGAGCGGGGTCCCGCCGAGCCGCCCCGCGGAGAAGAGGAAACTCGCCGGCACCCACCTTGAGCCGCGAAGAGGCGGCGCCGCCGACCGTCCCCGCCGCCGCCGCCGCTGCTCCCCACGCCCAGGGCCAGCAGGAGCGGCCACAGGCACCAGCTCGCGGGCTGCATCCTCGCCGCCTTCGCCGCTGCCGCGCCGCCGCCGCCCGCCGGGTCGCCTCGCCGCGAGTGCGCTGGCAGCGCCGCCCCGCCCGCTCGCCCGCTCGCCCGCCTGCCGCCCGCCGCCCGCCGCTCGCCGGCAGCCGCTGCGCGCTCTCTCGGGCGCTCTCTGGACCCCGAGCGGCTCCGGCTGCCCGGACGGCCGTGACGTCACGCGCGGGGAGGCTCGTGGCTCCTGCATGTGCGTGACGCGGACCGCGCGCCGCCCCCGCGACCCGACCGTCCTCCGCCCGCGCGCTCCCCGGCCACCCCGGCCCGCACCGCACCCCTTCCGGGGACCCCCGCCGAGGACTGCGGGCCTGGGGTCCTGGAGACTCTGGGGGGGCGCTGAGCCCGGCTTGCCACGCCCTCAGGGGGGCCTACAGCGGGCGCCCCCCGATCTGGGCTCTGGGGTCGCCGGCCTTGGGAGGACGCCGAGGGCTCGGGAGCTGGAAAGCCGGAGATCTGCTCCTATGGGGCGCAGGGCGCACCCCCCGTGGACCTAGGGGGCTCTGGCGCTGGCGCAGAGCGCTTCTCAGAGACCTAATGGGGAGCCGGGTGCAGTGCTGCCGTGGGGACGGACCACCGCGCTGAAATTTGCCCGGCGACGGTGCACACGCAGCAAGTTGCCCCCCTTTAAGGAAAGCAGACGGGAAGCTCCTTACCACGCTGGGCCTTGGGTAGAAGCCCTGGCTAGGCCCAGGCAAGAGCCTCTGGACCGTCCCCCACTAGGCTGGACCCCCACTGTGCAGTTCCTATAGATGAAGAGTAAATGAAGAAATGACTCCAGATACATCCTTGCATGTTTTTATTGTTTGGTTTGTTTGTTTTTTGGTTATTGGGCCGCATCCGGCGGCTCTGCGCTCAGAAATCGCTCCTGGCAGGCTCCAGGATCACATGGGATGCCAGCAATTGAACCTGGGTCCGTCCTGGTTTGGCCCTGTGCAAGGCAAACGCCCTACCGCTGTGCTATCTTTCCGGTCTCCTTGCGTTTTTTTTTTTCTATAAGCCCATCACCCACATTTCGGGATCCTGGAGAACAGAGCGAGGCCTACAGAGCCTTTCTTTGGGCCCAGTCCATTTCCTGAGCAGCAAACAACAGGTTGCTGGGCGAGGGTGGTCTCAGACAGAGGACGAGAGAGTTTCCGGCCCGCAAAGCCTTTGTTCGCGTCTGAGAAGCGAGAGAGGGCAGTAAAACACAATTATGATCCTGTGTGTTATGATCCTGCGCATTCTTTACAGTGTCAGACAGAAGCCTTATACAAATCAATTAGCAAAATGTATCTGTTGCAACGATGTCAAAACAGCGTGCGATAATTAATAACGGTAGTTTGGGGTACTCAACAAAACCATAAAATCCATTAGCAGCCTCTTTGCAGCTCAGCCCCCGGTGCCACCCTAGCAGCTCACCCAGAGCCTCTGCTGCTGGGAAGACCGAGTCCCCCCGCGTTTTCCAGGTGCCGAGAAGGGCTTGTGGAGCAGCTGTGGAGGGTGGCAGCTGCAGGCCGGCACAGACTGGCCCTAGCCCTTGGCCTGCAGGTACACTGTAAGCCATACTCCCAAACTCTCCACTCTTGCTCTCACTCATCCAGGAGGCATTGAAGGCTCTAGGAAGTTGCAGGATGTGAAGTGCTCCTTTGCCCAAGACCAAAGGTCTTATAAACCTCCAGGCCTTTTCCTTATAAACACCCTTTTCCAGTGTGGTATCAGGATCCAAAGAGCTAAGAGCAAAACCAGAATCTGAGCTAGGCAAAATGGAATGGAGCAGGGGAATAGAATAAAGGAGAAACGTTCTCTTGTTTTCTTTTCAAAGATGTGTCTGCATCTCCATTTTCTCCAAAATACAGCTATATCTTTCTGGCCCTTGACATCATTTTACCTGTCTTCATAAGGACCAGTTGATTAGACTTAAAAATTATACATGGAATTGCAAAAGTAAGTCCAGAGAAATACTAACAAAGGTTAAAGGGCTTGCCTTGCACTCAGCTGACTTCCAACCCTGGCACCAAATACAATCCTCAGAATACCCTGAGGAGTGATCCTTGAACACAGAGTGAAGATACAGTGAGCACTGTATCCAAAAGACAAAAAATAAAAATAAATTTAAAAACTTGAATGCAGGGGTCCGGGAGATAGCATGGAGGTAAAGTGTTTGCCTTTCATGCAAAAGGTCATCAGTTCGAATCCCGGTGTCCCATATGATCCCCCGTGCCTGCCAGGAGCAATTTCTGAGCATGGAGCCAGGAGTAACCCCTGAGCACTGCCAGGTGCCGGGTGTGACCCAAAAACAAACAAACAAAAAAAACTTGAATGCAGACATGTAACGAGCAAGCACTAAAATACCATCCCTCTGAGTGGTGGGTCATCAGAAAGAACATGGCAGAGGGGACAACAGGTGTGGGCTAGAGGCCACAAGGCCTAGCTTTGGTCTACCTCTTCCTCCAGCAATGGAGTCGGGGTAATGACCACAAGAAAGGCCCAGTGCACTACAGCAACCCCTGGATCTTGCCTCTCTGACTCCATCCACCAGGGATGAGCTTTGAAACTTCAACTCAGAGTGTACCTGTGTGGGAGAGTCAGACTGTAATGCCATGTTTCTTCCTTCTTCCTAGGACATCTTGCACCACCACAGGAGCAGCCTAGGATATGCTGCAAATGGATGAGAAATATCACAGAGTAAAGTCACAGGAGACTGGTCAGCACCAACTGCTGGCCACAGAAATATGAACAAGTCCAGCCAAGACTAGTTCAAGCCTGGCACAAATCAGATCCGCTCAGCTGACTCAGATAAAATCCCAGTGATAAATGGTTGCCCATCATGCCACACTGGAGGCAGTTGGTTCATGAGCATCAAAATGAATTGCTTAAGGTCATGGCAAGAAGAAAATGGCAAGAACTGCTGCCTGCTACATAGCGAAAATCCAAATACTGTAAAACTCTCTCTCTCTCTCTCTCTCTCTCTCTCTCTCTCTCTCTCTCTCTCTCTCCCCTTCTCTCATCCTTACTTCTAAAGTCTCTAAAATGTTTTGTAAGGTAAATCTTGGAAATACTCAGACCTCAAAAGCTCAAATTCCACAGCCTGTATATGGAACCCTGTGCATCTGCTTCTGTTGGGACATAAGATATGCAAATGACAACGAAGCACCCCACTAGTGAATGTAACCCTTCTCACTCAGAGCCAGGCTGTGTAAGCAGGTTATGTACATCATTTAACATAATGACACTGGTATGTACCATCAGTGGCTCACGCTTGCATATGGTTTAATTAACACAAATTACTGTACAGGCATCAATGGGTTGGTCCTTGTAACCAAAGGTGCTATTTTCACTCTCAGTAATCAGATTACTTTCAGCAATCTTTCAGTAGTCAGATTACTGGTTCAGGTAGGTTGAGCCACTTAATACCATTGGCATCTTTCTGCAAACCAGGAATTCATATCTACGCAATCTCTTCTTTCATGCATATATCATATTTGGGGAGAAGTAATGTAAGATAAGTAAGCAACAACAAAATACTTCCAAATCAGAAATAGTTGCTTTGGAGATTTGAGGATTTAAAAATTAAACCTTTGCCAGTCATAAGCTGTGAAGAATGGCCATTTAAAGAGCACACTGTCAGAAATTTGTTGAGCCTGCATCCTTGATTCTTGTCTCACTCTTGGGGCATATTCTTTTAAAAGACTTCTCACATGGGCACAGTAAGGAAGGTGCTTACCTCATCTGTGGCTTACTTGAGTACCATTAGGAATGATTCCCTTAGTTCTGCCAGGTGTGGCCCCCAAGCCCAAGATAGATAAATATTTAAATAATTAAAGGCTGTTCACAAAACCGTATCTGAATAATAGCAGGTTCCAGTCCCTATAAGCCCCAGGCCCAAAGCCCCACCTGGCGAAACAATATTGAATCCCAGGCAACACATTTGGGTCAATAGTTCTAAATAAATAAATAAATAAATAAATAAATAAATAAATTGCCCTGTTCCAGAAAATAGAATCTAACAGGAAGAAGCCTGACATACACAAAGCCCATTCCCTCATCTCTTCACTAGGGTCCTTAATGCTTTGCCCAATTAAGCACCCAAACACAGCCCTTGAATAATTCAAACTGGATAAATGAAGGAAATAAATAAATGATGTCAGGAAAATTTATTTTTAAAGATGAAAACGAAGCAGAAGGTTTCAACATGACCCAAATCTAATTCCATGAGTATCTTTCACTTCAAAGGGTTCTTAAAGGATTGAAGTCTTTGCAGATTCCTAGCTCCCTTGGAGGGGGTCACACTGGGTCTCAAGGGCCCAAGTGGGAGCAGCTGCCCAGGAATTTCTAGCACCACATTGCAACACATTGCTCCTGGAGAGCCAATCGCAGCAGCTGCCAAAGGAGCCATTTCTCTTCAGGAAAAAGCCAGGCAAGAGTGTTCACAGCCAATTCACTCAGGCTGAACACCAATGGAACATGAGTGCTTTATGCTGGGCAAGGCAGAGGCCCCAAATGAAAACAAAGATGTATATTGATGGTAGCCAAGGGTTCACTCCTGCCTGCTTGCTCCTGCACTACCAGGTTCTCCTGCATTGTCACAGCACTCATGATTGGCCATATCTAGCAAAGTACCTCTTCCATCAAGGTTTGGCTCTAGCTCTGTGTCCTTGAGTAAGCAGCCTATTGATGATTCCTTCAGTAGCATTTGGGGGAGGAAGACTGTCCCATGTTCCAGGTAGGACACGAAGGAAATGTGGTTCCTGTCTTGTTTATAAGATACAACATACACAATTCAATATATATACTTTAATATACTTATACTTATGTACAATATATGTCAAACAATGTGCTATAAAACATATGCTCACATACTACATGCCATATACTACATATCACTCTGTTTATACTAAACACACTATACAATATATTTTATAGTATAAACATATGCTTCATGCCCATATTATATATCACACTATATACACAAATTATACACCACATATTGTATACTATAGGATATATGCCATGTACTATATACTACATGTTACATGCTATATACTATATATCACACACTACATATATACTATATAGCATGATATATATACTACATGATATGTGAAACATGACATAAAGTACACATACTATAAATTATATATAATAAGTCACATGTTTTATGTATGCCATACACAACACAATTTACAATAAATGGTGTGCTACCATACTATACAACATGCTTCATACTATATGATGCATGTTATATGCTGCATGCTATATACTACACAGTACTATATATACTAATGCTGCATACATATACTATACACTGTTCAACCTGCTTCATACTATATGCTATGTGCTATATAATATAAGCTATATACTACTGCATACCACACCTAACATATACAACATACAACACACAATATACAATATACTTTATACTATATGTCATATGCTATATGCTATAAATGATATACTACACAATAATATGTACAAATACACAATATACTATATACATATAATGCCTGCCAGGAGCAATTTCTGAGTGTAGAACCAGAAGTAACCCCTAATCACCGCTGGTTGTGACCCCAAAACAAAAAACAAAAAACAAACAAAGCAATCAAAAGTTAAGGTTTTCAAAACCTAGAAATAAAGCACTAGAGCTTAACAGCCATGAAATGCCTTCTAGAACAAGAAAAGCTCTGTTCTAGACCCAACTCTAATTCTGTACAAAATACAAATGATTCAAGACAGCTACTTACTGGACTTAAACCTTAGTTTCCTCATCTATAAATTAGGACCCAGTGAAACTAGCTTGTTCTTAAGGTATGATGAAATGTAAAGTGCTTAATCATCAAGATATTTATTACTTGCCAAAGAATAGAGTCATACAACATGGATCCATTGATATATAAATGTAACCACACACCCCATTTCCTCCGGTGTAATCTTACCTGCTAAAAGACCCTCCAATTTCTGGGAGGGGTCCTGGAGAGGTTATAAAAGGTTAGCCTAGGGGGCCGGGCAGTGACGCTGGAAGTAAGGTGCCTGCGCTAATCTAGGACGGACCCACGGTTCAATCCCCCGGTTCCCCATATGGTCCCCCGTGCCTGCCAGGAGTGACTTCTGAGCGAATAGCCAGGAGTAACCCCTGAGCGTCACCGGGTGTGGCCCAAAAACCAAAAAAATAAAAATAAATAAATAAAAGGTTAGCCTGAGGGGCAAAAGGGATATTTTTGCCTGAATGGAGAATGGAGGAGAAAGCCAGAGAAGGAGATGACTGAGGGACAATTTAGAATGCAGGGCTGAATAAGGATCCAGCATAAGTGGTTATGATAGACCACCCAAAGGGCCTCATTTAATTATTTAATTCAACAAATGGCCCTCTGACTGTGGATCTAAATCCTGGACCCAAAAGGACAGTGATCATGGTGAGATTCCTGCTTTTCAGTTTGATTTTGGCTCTTTTAAGTTGCAGCCAGCCCAAAACCTTGGGCCACCATGTGGAGCCATTTTCAAAGATAGCTGAGACCCCCTACTGGGGGCAGAAGGGCCAGTGAAACATGGGAGGTGAAAATTTGGATCACCCATATCCAAGGCCCAGGACTGAAACAGTGTTGCAAAAACTACTTTTCCAAAAACCTGGGCCTCCTCAAAGACTGATGGAGGGTCTTGATTGGAAATGGACCAGGAAGAAAAAGTTTATCTAAATGGACTGATTTGGGGCCGGAGAGATAGCACAGCGTGTTTGCCTTGCATGCAGCCTATCCAGGACCTAAGGTGGTTGGTTCGAATCCCAGCATCCCATGTGGTCCCCGGTGCCTGTCAGGAGCTATTTCTGAGCAGATAGCCAGGAGTATCTCCTGAGCGCCACCAGGTGTGCCCCCCCAAAAAAAACCCAAAAAATAAAATAAAATAAAATAAATGGACTGATTTACTGAATACGACCTACAGCATGAAAAATGGATCTATAGTGACTGAAAGTTTACTAAAGTTGTTTGGTGACTTTTTCCATATTTCTTTTTTTTTTTGGTTTTTGGGTCACACCCGGCAGTGCTCAGGGGTTACTCCTGGCTCCATGCTCAGAAATTGCTCCTGGCGGCACGGGGGGACCATATGGGGCACCGGGATTTGAACCGATGACCTTTTGCATGAAAGGCAAACGCCTTACCTCCATGCTATCTCCCGGGCCCCTTTTTCCATATTTCTTAATCTAATAAGTGTGTTTTCTATGTGGACAGATGTAGACACCCATAGAAACACAATGGAACCTACTCTATCAGTGCCTTGCCCAATCAGTCACAAGGAGTACCAAACAGCCCACAGGATCTGCTATCATAGCTCAGACATGTGTGAACACCTACGTCTATTTGCTCCATTATCTCAGAGCTAAAGTTCCCAAGGGAGCTATGAGGGGACTTACTTATAACCGAAGCCTCAGGCTCCAAAATGAGAATCTGGTGAGATGTGAGTCTGGAAGCAAACACTGAAGCAGGAAATAATCCACACAGTGAAAAGGTACAAGAATGGTTCGGGAAATCCAGCACTCAAGCCAGGAATCCCACCACACAGGCCTTCTGCTTCTAAGAAGGAAAGCAGCTTCTTCGAAGAAGACCAGAAGAATGAGCCCTGCCTTCCTTAGATACCTGCTCTTATTGACAAGAACTAGGCCACACCCCAGGGTGGGAGAGGAATACCAAGAAGGGAATAATTCAATAATTCATTCACAAGATCACACCGTAGGGTGGAGTATGAATTTTGACCAGCAAGCACTTGGCCTTTATTGGGCAGCTACTGTGAGTGAAACATTACCAGCATTCCTTTAGTCCTCCAATAATTTGGAAGGCTATTAACAAGGTCCAATTTCTACCTAAAAGACAATGCTCAAAGAGATGAAGTAAATGCCTCATAGAAATTAAGTTGCAACATGTATTTACTAAGGGGGGCGTCAGAATCAGTCGGGTAGATAGGTAATAGAGAAAAAGAGCTAACCAGCTAACAGATACAGATATAGAAACACAGATATATTATAAGGGCTTAATTTATATAATTATAGATATTGGCAAATCTCCTTATCTCTCTAAGGTTCTCACTGAAGCCCCAAAGTCCTTTGCCTACCTCTGTTCCTGCATGATCTTTATGTGACTTGCTGCTGAACCATGGTCACACTCAAGTCCTCTCTACTACTCACCTTGACTATAAGACCTGAGGTCCCAAGCATCCCAGTCCTGGTTTTATTCCAAACTGACTTCTTCCTGTGAGTTCTCTGTGCTGAGACCTACTAAGTCTGCCAATGGCCTTCACTCTCTGCCAGAAAGACCTTTTGCTTCTATGCCTTTGCCATATACTATGTACTATATATGTTAATTGTTGTATGCTAACGCAACATCCTCCATGGTGCATAGTATATAATCTATACTATATGCAATATACTGTTGCTAATATTATATACCATATACTATACTACATATGGCATTTGATCCATTATAAAGAACATGTACTGTGTGCTACATACTACAACTATATATAAATACTCTATCATATACTATTTACTCTACACTACATAATATGTATTATATACCATGTACTATATAGAGCTCTATACTATATCCTATAGATAATATACCTTCCATTCTTATAAATTGAACTAAATCCCTGCAAAATTAATGTTTAAGTCTTAGCCCACAGTATTTCATAAAGAAACGATATCTAGAGATAGTGGGGTTTTTTTGAGGGGGGGCTTCTGCTGGGGACTATTTTTGATGATTGTTAATAACCTATGCCAGCTATTCAATACTCTAGCCTGCAAGGCTATGCTGTTCAGCTCAACAGTGCAATAGTGCACAGTGTGGGGAGGGGGTGTCTCAGGATTATATCCTACAATTTTAGAAGGTGGGTATGAGGTATTAGGGATTGAAATGGGGTTCCAGAGCTTGGAGTTATCTCCTCAGCCCAGGAGGAAGGACTGGAAATAAAATCATTGAGTTACCACTATACATGCTTACTCCATAGCCCTAAATCAATGCAGACAGTGTTCATACAAGAAGAAGAAATTCAGACACTCATATTAACAGAAAGCCAATTTTGAGAAGGCACTGAAAAAGCACTATTGGAGTAATGCTAATCAGGGTATTTCTTCTTTGCATGTGTTTGTCCCACCTGGGCTGAAAGAATATCTGATTTGGCCCCTGACCCGTCCCTGTTCTCCACCCATGGAGATGGTCCTGCTCTTCCCAATAAAGCCCTCAGGTCAGAGAGACTTCTTCTAGGTTTGGCCCCACAGCTTGCCTGTCTGCCCTTTTTGCCTGCTTGCAGACAGCTTGTGGTGGAAGTTCCTGAGCCTATGTTATCTCTGGTGTGGATTATTTTCTGTGTCAGTGTTGCTTCCAGACCTGCATTCTCCAATGCCCCCTGAATTGGGGTATGAGGCCAAGGAAAACCAATTTAATGAACTCAGCCCTGCAATATGAGCCTCTGAATTCTGGACTCCAGAGCTGTGAGGAAAGTAATGATTTAATGATTAAGGCCTCCAATGTGTAGTGACAATGTGTTGTGACAAAGGCATCAGCCTATGGAGTATTTGGCTGAGTCTTACCTATAGCAAGCACACTCTCCTCTCTCCCCAGTGTGTTTTACAATCCCAGAGGTGCTACTTCAGCTTTGAAACTAAAGACAAGCATACTAGGCTAATATCCAAAACCCTTGTCAGCCACGTTTGTCTTCCTACTCAGCCCATACTTCCTCATCTGCTGGGTCTTTGGTCCTTGAAACAAAACACCAGTCTCTTCTCTGCCGAGAATTTTGTCTCCATCTGATCATCCCATGATTTTTAGGTGTCTCTTGAGTGTAGCTCTCCAGGGAGCCTACCAGTTAGTCCCTAGAACAATGTTCTCTAAGATTGTGCCATGACTGCTTGTTAGTGGCTTTTTTGTAAACTTACTTGCTTCTTTGTTTCCTTGGTTCCTCACAGTTGAATATAGACTTTAGCAAAGGGGAGGTTAATGTGGTGTTAGCTAGTGTTTGAATGAATCAAAAAGTGGCTTTGCCTTCTCTAAAGAAGCAATTGGGTTTGCTCACACTTCTGTGATGACTTCACTAAACATCACATGGCAGATTCATTAGCATGAATATTACTTGTACAAAAATTTAAAACTTATATATAATTATAGTATAGCAGGTAAGACACTTGTCTTGCAAGTGGTTGAGTAGGTTTGACTCTGTCACACACACCCCCAACACACACACACACCTGGCATCCCATAAATTCTCCCAAACCCACAAGAAGGCAGAGACAGGAGTAAGCCACTAAATGTGCCTCCTATAAAAGACCCTCAAATCTCCAAATCTAGAGCTTACATTTTCATGTAGCTTGAATTCCAGCTAAAAACTTGGAATTTCTTAAGGGGTTTGATGGTGATGGAGAAATCTATAAGTGTCTTGAAGGATGAATAGTGCTGGTTTGGAGCTCACTGGGTATGCAGGAAATGGGAACAGAAGGTGGGAGCACAATTAAGGTCGATTATCAGGGTTAGATCCAGATTCTCTTGTGGCCTGTTCCAGAGTAATTGGCCTTCTCCATTCCCTGTCATAAGTATAAATTTCAGCCCTTCAAATGCCTCCGATTGACTGGACTTGGAGTCATAAGTGCCTTCCATACAAAACAGGCCAAGAGAGAGCCTGGGGGAGGAGGAGCAAAGAATAAATATTCATTTACTTTCTGAGGAAGAGTATCCCTGAACCTGTTCTTCCCTCCCTCACTGCCTTTCAGTCTAAGGTGACAAGCGGCTTGTCTCCTAGACAGCTCCAAGGAAAATCATTTCACCGAAGTAATTTTCAAATTTTATGTCTTTCGATTTCTCCGTATTTAAGAAATTCTTCCCAGTTGGCACAGCTATGTATAGTGAATCATGTGTCTAAAGGGGACAGGGTGTATTTTATTACCCTCAGACGATATTCTCCAACATCTGGGAATGTCAAAAAGTGGTGTCAAGTGGATGGCACATGATAAACGGTCTGTATTTGCTGGCACAGGAGCCTGAAGGTCTTTAAAAACCCGGCGCCTTGCCTAATGGCACAATGTGGCTCAGTTCCTGCTTCAGTTCACAAGCGATAGAGTATTGGAAGCTGACTTTATTGTGAAAAATAACAAGCTATTTTCTGAATTTAGAGTTTGGGGGTGAATACTATACTCTTAAATCAGGCAACTAAAATCCAAACTAAATACATTTCTATAAAATTGGTTTAAAGGTTGTTTTAAATGCTGCAGCCATCTGAGAGAGGAGAGAAAGAGAGAGGAGAGAAAGAGAGAGAGGCATTTTCAAAGAGCAGCTATTCAAACAATGATTAAGGATTTGGAGACTTTATATAACACAATTCACATACATGAATATAAAACTTTGAACTTTGCAAACAGATTAAAATGTTCTTTAAACTCTTCTTGGAAACTGGATCAGATGCTTGTACTTCAAAGTGCTTAAACAAATCTGTAATTAACAAAGTCTTTAAATAGTCGAGCAGTTATTCAGAAGTGAATATGAAATTAGGACACTTTTGGGCACTCACTGCTAGTGTGACAGCCGGTCCTCACAAAAGAAAATGATCAAGAAGAAACAGTGAGTAAGGAAGAAAAATCACATAGATTTAGGTAAGATTTATGCAGCAAAAAGGAGTAATAAATATAATCATGAACTAGTAGAGTGGCATAGAAACAAAAACTGGATAAAAATAACAGTGACCAAAAA
>PVKC010039875.1:0-12443 GCA_004027635.1 Crocidura indochinensis | reverse complement strand
AGCACAGATGATTTAAATTTAGATGTATTATCAATACTAAACAAAGGCAAGACATATACCCCAGTTTTTATAATTTATGAGTTAGGCACTCATAAATGTCATGTGTTAAAAGATGGGCTTATATTTCTGAATGTTAGTGAAGGTGAGTGTATATGTTTTGCTTTTAAAGGAAATTATTGGCAAGAGAATTTGGATCATCGCATTTGAATAGTAAAAAGAGCTTGAAGTCAAATTGGGTTTTAATAATTTTTTTTTCTCTCTTTTTTTTTTTTTTGGTTTTTGGGCCACACCCAGTGACGCTCAGGGGTTACTCCTGGCTATGCGCTCAGAAGTCACTCCTGGCCTGGGGGACCATATGAGGCACGGGGGATCGAACCGCGGTCCGTCCAAGGCTAGCACGGTAAGGCAGGCACCTTACCTCCAGCGCCACCGCCCGGCCCCATGGGTTTTAATAATTTTTTAACAAAATTAATGAAAAGAAAAGGCAGATGAGACCTTAGTACTAATGCAGTAATAATAACTGCATTGACTGATATATTTCTCTTTATCAATTACAGATTTTATGTGCATTGTATTAAAATTATGAACTATTTTCCAATTATATTTTCTTACTTTTAGTATTTAGTCACTACCATTGCTTAGATTAAAGTAAATAAAACGTTAATGATATGTAGAATTATTATTTAATCCTGAGAAATGAAACAGCCACTTTGGAGTTATATCAACAGCTGTTTCTGCTCAGAATATAATTACAAATAAAAAAAAGTTTTCTTAGAACAATCCAGTGACCTCATATCGTTAACAAGTCATAAAATAAATTTAACAAGGGGGCCGCTGGAGATAAGGTGCCTGCGCTAACCTAGGACGGACCGCGGTTCGATCCCCCGGTTCCCCATATGGTCCCCCGTGCCTGTCAGGAGAGACTTCTGAGCGAATAGCCAGGAGTAACCCCTGAGCGTCACCAGGTGTGGCCCAAAAACCAAAAAAAAATAAAATAAAATAATAAAATAAATAAATAAATAAATTTAACAAAAGACTAAGTGAGTGTCCTAAATAGGGTGATGTTTGTAGTGAATAAAAATACTCTTTTGAAAGTTGATTTGATTTGTTTCTGTGTCTCCTTCATTTCCCAGATGGAGTTCTCAGACTTGCTGGTGCTAAAAGCAGTCAAGAGGGTATCCTGGAGGTGTATTACAAGGGACAGTGGGGGACTGTCTGTGATGATGGCTGGACTGAACTCAACACCTACGTGGTTTGCCGACTGCTGGGATTTAAGTAAGCTACATTGATTAAAAGGCAGATGAGACCTTAATACTAATAATATTTGAATGTCAAATTTTAATTTTCAAGTCTCATTTCATAGTCCTTACTTGAAGTTTATCAGACTAAGAATATATATTCTTTATCAGCTACCTACTATTTATATATTTATCAGATATGGAATTCAAGTGAAATTTGGCATTTCCTGTAAAGAATAGCCATACTTTGTTATCTCATTTACCTTTACAATTCCTGATACTCTTCTTGTTGGAACTGTAGATGACTGTGTCTATTCAAGTGAGATTGTACGCACTGAATTTTTTTGACTTCATTCTGATATTCTTCCTAGTATTGTAGTTCTGATGTCATTGGATCTAAAATTTCAGAGAATTTCAGTATCAAATTCTTTACTATTATATTATTCTCCTTTTAAAAGTGTGATGAAAAATTAGCACTTTTATTTGAGAAAAAGTCCTCTTGTTATGAGATGACCTTAAGAACTCACCCTTGACCTCACTCTCTTAAAACTGCATCATGATTTGGATAATACATTTCATGTCATGCACATAATGCATTCCAGAATGAATTTTTAAGTTGGTTAGAGAAACTGAAAATTATGCCTTGCAGCTAATATCTGAATGAAGTTTATGAATGCCCATATTGTTTTTCCATATTGCTCTGCCGTGCTTTGAAAGAGCTTGAAAAAAATAGTCCAAGTTATTACACTTTAATTTGAGATAGTGAATTGCAAATATCTAAAGTAAAATAAAGTTAATAACACTTAAACATACTTTTGTTCAAGATAGGCATGGGCATGTAATTATAATTTTTTAATTTATAAATATAGTATAAATATTAAAGATATTTTGTGAAAAAGGAAATTAAATACTCATAATTTTCCTATTCTTTTTTTTTTTTTTTTTGATGTTTGGTCACAGCGCTCAGGGATCACTACTGGCTCTATGCTCAGAAATCGCTCCTGGCAGGCTTGGGGGACCATATGGGATGCCAGGATTTCAACCACTGTCCCTCTGCATGCAGGGCAAATGCTCCTTCTCCATTCTATCTCTCTGGCACCATAATTTTCCTATTCTTGCACATCATGATTAGAATTTCAATGAAAAACGTTCAAGGTGCTCTAGCAGTAAACAATTTTCATATTTACATTTTAGTCCTTATATTAGATACTCATAATTTTCTTTTCCTGACATAATAACAACTTTGATGATAGCATATATGCACAACTAATACTTAATATTTAAATAAAGGTTTCTTATTAGTTGTAATATTATCAGGTAGATATAAGAGACACATAGTCTAGTATTTTGAATTTTTATGAGCAAGCAGTTATTACAGCTCTTGATTTTATAACAATCAAATAAATACTGTCATTTAATTAATATGAATAACTTAATAAATACCATTTAAATTTTAAATTAATCTCTTAGTTTAAGAATTATATCCTGGGGCCGAAGTGATAGCACAGCAGTAAGGTATTTGCCTTGCATGCAGCCAACCCTGACGAACCTGAGTTTGGTTCTCAGCAACCTATATGGTCCTCGAGCCTGCCAGGGGTGATTTCTGAGGGCAGAGCCAGGAATAACCCCTGAGCGTCCCTGGGTGTGATGCAAAAATCAAAAAAAGAGAAGAAAAGAATTACATCCTGTTTTCACAGGTTCAAACATTTATAAATATTGGCACTTATTTTTTCACAAATTCTCTATTTTTAAAAAAATTATGAAAAATTAAAGGTTTTAGTCTAAAATGCAAAGTCTAGGTGATTTAGTAGAGTAGACATTTACTAAATTTTCTTTTTAGTTTATAGAGATTACTGAAAGAACATTCTCTTTTGGTATGAGAAAATAAGCAAATTCTGATTTGCTTCATTTAATGAAATCCTAAGTCAAATTTCTGTTCTTGTGCTACATAGTTGATAGGAATATAGATGTGGACACCTTGACATTTTTTATGAAAACTGGAATATGTTGAAAGTAATAGCAATATGGAATTTAGTTTAATTATTTTCCACTTAAGTGTTGATTAGATATTAGGCATCAGTTTGTAACAATGGTGCTTAAATAAAGGAATTATTTATTAAAAAGAATAAAATAGGGGCTGGAGAGATAGCATGGAGATAATGCATTTGCCTTGCATGCAGAAGGTTGATGGTTCGAATCCCAGCATCCTATATGGTCCCCTGAGCCTGTCAGGAGTGATATCTGAGCATAGAGCCAGGATTAACACCCCTGAGCACTGCCAGGTGTGACCCAAAAACCAAAAAACAAAATAGAATAAAATAAAATATTTAACCTATTTAAAAAGTAAATAAGTAGATATACAAATGCAAGTATAAGTTTAATTAAAAAAATAAAAGAAAGTAGGGACCAGAGTGATAGTACAGCAGTAGGGCATTTGCCTTGCATGCAGCTGACCCAGGACGAACCCTGGTTCAATTCCCGTCATTCCATATGGTACTCCCAGGCTGCCAGGCATGATTTCTAAGCGCAGAGCCAGGAGTAATCCTGAGTGTCACCGTGTGCGGCCTCAAATCCAAAAATAAATAAATAAATAAATATAAAAAGGAAAGTATCAGAGGTGCAAAAGTGTCAAAAAAGAAGACATTAGAAGTGCAAATAAAGTGCCATTTTCTTCATCAAAATATTAATATGTTCAAAATTTAATAATTACAAGCATAGGAAGTAATTGGGAAAATTCATGTCATACAGAAAATTTTTTTCTTCTTAATTAAGAAACAAAAAAAGGGGCCGGGGGGTGGTGTTGAAGGTAAGGTGCCTGCCTTGCTTGCGGTAGCCTAGGATGGACCGGTTCGATCCCCCGGTTTCCCATATGGTCCACCAAGCCAGGAGCGACTTCTGAGCGCACAGCCAGGAGTAACCCCTGAGTGTCACCAGGTGTGGCCCAAAAACCATAAAACCAAAAAAAAAAAAAAAAAAAAAAAAGAAAAGAAAAAGCATCCAGTGAGTGAATGATTGACATAAAATTTATGGGTAGTAAGCATTTGGTAAGATAAATTCTGAAAGAGATACTTAAAAATGTTCAATTCAGGGCTGGAGAGATAGCACAGCTGTAGGGCATTTGTTTGCCTTGCAAGTCGCCAATCCAGAAGGGATGGTGGTTCGAATCCTGGCATCCCATATGGTCCCTTGTGCCTGCCAGGAGTGATTTCTGAGCACAGAGCCAAGAGTAACCCCTGCACACTGCCAAGGTGTGACCAAAAAAACAAAAAGAAAAAAAATGTTCAATTCTAGGACCAATGCAATAACACAGTGGTAGGGCATTTGTCTTGCACGCGGCTGACCCAGGAACGCTGCTGACCCAGGACGGATCTATGTTCTATCCCCGGTATCCCCTATCAACCCCCAAGCTAGGAGTGATTTCTGAATGCATAGTCAGAAGTAACCCCTGAGCATCACCAGGTGTGACCCAATTATTTTTTCAATTTAGGGGCTGGACAGATAGCACAGAGGTAGGGTGTTTGCCTTGCATGCAGCCGATTCAGGATGGATGTTGGTTCAGATCCTGACATTTCATATGGTCCCTCAAGCCTTCCAGGAGCGATTGCTGAGCACAGACCAAGAAACCCTTGAGCACCACCGGTGTGCCCCAAAAACCAAAAAAAAATTTTTTTAATAGTATTGGGGGCCCGGGAGATAGCATGGAGGCAGGGCGTTTGCCTTTCATGCAAAAGGTCATCGGTTCGAATCCCGGTGCCCCATATGGTCCCCCGTGCCTGCCAGGAGCAATTTGTGAGCATGGAGCCAGGAGTAACCCCTGAGCACTGCCGGATGTGACCCAAAAACCAAAAAAAAAAAAAAAATAGTATTGTTTTTTTTTCTCTCTTTTTATGCACCATGATTACATATGTGATTGTAGTTGGGATTCAGTCACAAAAAGAACACCCCTCTTCACCAGGGCAGCATTCCCACCACCAATGCCCCCATCTCCCTCCTTCCCCAACCCCTGCTTGTATTTGAGACTGGCATTCTACTTCTCTCACTCATTAGCATTGTCATGATAGTTTATAAGTCAAATATTCTCATTTTCTTCTTCACCAAGGAATTTCTCAGTTTCTCAGATTTCATGATCAGGAATTTGGGGTTTATCTCTTTGCACACACTCTGGTTAGTGAGTTAAATTGTACACAAAACACAAGTTTGATTATGGGAAAGGAAGTAATTTTAGTAACCCAATGAATCAGTCAGAAATTATTAATATGATCAAGGTGAATAATGGAACAAATACTGCTGTTAGAATTGAGTTGTCATTTTATGAGAGAAAACAAATGCTTACCCTCTGAAATCATGAGAATTATGTTTATTTTTGTCCCTTGAAACAAGAGACAGCCATTTTACAAATGATGTTCACTTTTCTTCTCTAGATATGGCAAGCAAACCTCTGCAAATCATTTTCAAGAACGTACAGGAGTGATATGGTTGGATGATGTCAACTGCTCAGGAAAGGAAACCAGTTTTCTTCATTGCTCCAAGAAACAGTGGGGAAGGCATGACTGCAGCCACCGGGAAGATGTTGCTATCACCTGCTTCCCTGGCAGTAATGGGTACAGGCTCTCACTGGGTGAGGACTGACAACTGTTTGGGTATCTATAAGTCAGTAGACTCAACCTTCTACCCACTAAAGCATTTCTCATTATTGTAATCTGAATGTGGAAGAAAATAATCTTTTGAGTTCTTATTCCAAGAACTATTTTTCTTTATTTACAAGTCTAAATGTCTAGGTTAAAAAGTCAATATGACTGAAAGAGGAATAAAGAAATTGTGACCACTAGTTTCCTAGTAAATGGCTATCATTTACTTTGAATTCTAATGAGTTATTGCTTTGTTCCAACTTAATCTTCCAAGCTTCTCAATGGATTTCTAATTTAATTCATTGGATTAAATAGTCCACATATTATTTTAAGATACGTTCTTAATCTAAAAAGCCAGATCCCTCACTTTCCAATGTTTTCAGTCTGATAGTTGGAAATGCGATAATTTGCTCATCCAACAATACTGAAATATTTAAGGATAAAGTTTCCCCTTGTGAGTCCAAGGTAGCCCATATCCTTGTCAGAGTTGATATCCAAGGATGATTAAATTATTATGAATGAAAAAAAATATGAGGAAGATATTCAGGAGACTTAGCAGAATGCTACCACAATTGTATTTATATCTGTGCCTGTATTTTTGGTGCATAAATATTAAAATAACCATATCAATTTTCACCTTCTTTGGCTTCATGGTTGAATTAACTCCTTCCTTATCTTTCAGTTTTGAGACCAAAATGGAAATCTTTATAATATCAAATACAAGAACTCATTGAATTCTACCACATTATTTCTGTTATATATTTTGTTTTTTTTCTAAGTAAATATTGGTTTCCTCATTATGGTGACCCACTGTGTGAATCAAGCATTATACCACATAGAAATGCAATATTACTTCACTCCTGATATATGTTCTGCTTTGTTTCTTTTCATTTGTACTCTCATTCCTTTATTCTTATTTAAGCTCCTCCTAACATTATGTGGTACATGACTGCAGCTAGAAACAAAGCCTTTCATTCTCAAATAGCAAGTATTTGAATCATAGAGTGAGCAGTTAGACATATTCCATGGAGTTTCTACACATATTTGCATATTTAAATATATCTCTGCAGTTAGGATGATTCATCTTTTCAGGTTTCCTGAAAATCTTAATTTCTCAGATTCTTGATAATTTTTAATTAAAAAGTTGAAAATGATACTTATTAATAAAACATGTGATCATTATTTTATATATTTTGGTCCTAATTTTGGTAATGTGTCTTATTTTTTTTCTGAAGAACATTATGTCTGAGTCCATTCTCTTTTTAGAGTATAATCATATTTCCATTTTTTTCATCCTGAGAGGTCATTACTTTTTCACTAATCAAGAAAAACCATATGTTTAAATGAGAATAGTAATATAAATCACATAAAATTGAAGAAACTTTAGGACAATTTTGTTTTCCCATGCATTTTGTATTTATATATTATAGTAGATATAAAACATGCCAACACAAAACAGCAAGGGGGTACTAAAAGCACGACTTTTGCTATCCCACTTAGCATAAATACTGAAACATAATAATTTTGCAAAATGAATGTTAAAATTTATTTAAAATGTTTGTATATTACTTTTATAAAACACACAACTTATGCTTTAAAAAACACACTTATTTATTTTTATACTACGTAAATATTGCCCATAAAAACACTAGGTTGGACTGTGGAAATTTTATTCCAAGTGCTTATGCATTGTTAATTTTGTTTTTTGTTTATTTTGGTTTGGGGGAGGGATTGGACCACATCCAGTGGCACTCGGGTTATTCCTGGCTCTATGTTCAGAAATCACTCCTGCCAGGCTGGGGAACCATATGTGATGCCAGGGATCAAACTTGGGTCCATCCCAGGTCAGCTGCATGCTGACTCATACCACTGTGCTCGTACCCCAGCTCTTTGCATTGTTAATTTTGGAACAAAGACCCACAAATATAAAATTGAAAATAGTTATTTCATGTTTTAACTTTTTTCACTGAGGATCCCTTTTTACCTTACCACTCTTATAAATGCATTATTATTATCAGGCACATTATTTTAAACGTATAGAATCAAAGGTATTATTTCTGAGATACCTACACCCACACTCCTTATCATTTCAGCTAATAGTAGTAGTATAGAGAACATACTCCATAACACTTGTTTATATTGACTTTGCTGTGCTGATTTTATGCTTCTTAGTTTATGATGTGAGTGTGATCAGGTATAGAAAGCAGGGAACAAATACTCTGGAGAAACACATCCAGTCTCCTTTGCTCAGGAATCTAAGAAAGATGCACCTATTTTATCAAAAGTTTTTTTCCCCAATCAGCCAATATCAATTCAGTAACTTTATATGTTGGCTTTAGTATATTATATGTAAAATGGTCTTGTATTCATTAGCTGCCTGTCTACTTTCCCTAATTAGTTTTGATCATTTCACCAGATTTCATTTCTTTTCTCTCTGCTCTTACTAGTAAATTTGTGGGGCTTTGAAGGGGATTCTTCCCATAATTAGAAAACCAAATGTATGAATATCCATTTCCATGGCTTGTAACAAAAAATCCACAGACTGATTGTCTCAAACAATAGATATTGTTGGCTTACAGTGCTGGATCCTAGGAGTTCGAAATCCTCATATGGAGTTAGACCCTTCTGAGGGCTATGAAGAAAGAATTCTTTTCAAGCTTCTCTCCTTGGCTTGTGGGTGACTGTCTTCAACAATGTCTCTTGATGTCTTCTTTCTGTTTCTTTATAGACAAATTTTCCCTTTTAGTAAAGTCACCATCCCTAATGGGTTAGGCTCATAATAATAACTTCATAGCTTATCCTCATGATGGTGCAAGCTATAGTGAGTGTTTGCAGTCATACACCACCTCACCAGTGTTCAAAGATGTCCCAAAATTTCTGAAACCACAATTTAGATAAATTTCAATTTACAAAGTAGTTTCCAAACTTTTTTTTTTTTGGGGGGGGGGCACACCTGATGGTGCTGAGGGGTTACTCCTGGCTCTGCTCAGGGATCATTTCAGGTGGTGCTCTGGGGACCATATGGAATGGCAAAGATCGAATTTGGGTCAGCCACGTGCAAGACAAATGCCCTCCTTCTTGCCAGTTTATCTGGCTCAGCTTCTCAACTTCTCATTCATGTCTATTTTTATGACTTATGCTCTTCTTCTGGAATCAATAGTAAATAGGAATCCTTAAGTGGAAATTGTCCTACATTGCTTTCTCTTTTTTTCTCTGCCATCATTTAATAATTAATGCCATTTGTGTATATTTATGCTTTACTAAAAATCTTTGTTTTGTAGAATTAATATCCAGGTGTGTTTAAAGACAAATAGGCAAGTAAAGAAATGAAGCAAAACAAAATCTAAATTAATATATTACATTATTTAGGTGGTATGATAATATAATTTACAATTTTATGTTGATTAATTAACTAATTAATTAATTCAACAACATTACTCCATGATTTCTATATGTCAGACACTGGACCAAGAACTGGAAATTTGAGCAAAATGATGGCTTTGCCTCAAGGCTTCAAAAAATGTTGCAAAAGTGAATTAAAGAAAAATTTCATTTCTCACCTCTGTTCCCTACTCACTTTCCTTTTCTCATTTTATGTCTTACCGACTCCCCTTCCTGCCTTTCCTCTTCTCTTTCCCCTTCCCCTCTTCTCCTTTCTTCTCCTTTTTTCTTCTCTCCCGTCTCTCATTTTTTCTTTCTTATAATTTTATATTGCCCAGCTGATTTTATAGAACATTTAATAGCAAATTGCATATTACAAAATCTTTCATATTTTCTTGTTGTGACTTTAATATCACTCTTCAATAATGACTTAGGTTTCTCAATCAGACTGATGGATGGAGAAAATAAGAAAGAAGGCCGAGTGGAAGTGTTTATCAATGGTCAATGGGGAACAATTTGTGATGACGGGTGGACTGATAAAGATGCTACTGTCATCTGTCGGCAGCTTGGTTACAAGTAAGGAAGCCTGAGTTACTTGATGAACAGTTGGGTGGTGGAGGACTTGTTCTCATAAGTTATTTTACACCTAAAATTCATTTACTTCATTCAATGGAAAACACTTGCAGTATTCTGATCTGTTTCAGATAAATAGGACTTTTATTTTTTTTTTATTTTATTATTATTTTTTTTTTGGTTTTTGGGCCACACCCAGTGACACTCAGGGGTTACTCCTGGCTATGTGCTCAGAAGTCGCTCCTGGCAGGCACGGGGAACCATATGGGAACCGGGGGATCGAACCGTGATCCGTCAAAGGCTAGCGCGGTAAGGCAGGCACCTTACCTGTAGCACCACTGCCCGGCCCCTAAAATAGGACTTTTAAATTTCTCCTTCACACAGGATTATATGTGTACAAAGTAACGAAGCCTTTA
Source organism: Crocidura indochinensis (assembly GCA_004027635.1). Taxonomy (NCBI): domain Eukaryota; kingdom Metazoa; phylum Chordata; class Mammalia; order Eulipotyphla; family Soricidae; genus Crocidura; species Crocidura indochinensis. Next base: position 2,207 of record PVKC010039875.1, on the reverse strand, counting down.
ATATAAAAATATTATATTACGGGGGCCGGGCGGTGGCGCTGGAGGTAAGGTGCCTGCCTTGCCTGCGCAAGCTTAGGACGGACCGTGGTTTGATTCCCCCGGTTTCCCATATGGTCCCCCAAGCCAGGAGTGACTTCTGAGCGCATAGCCAGGAGTAACCTCTGAGCGTCACTGGGTGTGGCCCAAAACCAAAAAAAAAAAATTATATTACGGGGCCTGAGAGATAGCATGGAGGTAAGGCGTTTGCCTTTCATGCAGAAGGTCATCGATTCGAATCCCCGCGTCCCATGTGGTCCCCCGTGCTTGCCAGGAGCAATTTCTGAGCATGGAGCCAGGAGTAACCCCTGAGTACTGCCTGCCGGGTGTGACCCAAAAACCAAAAAAAAAAAATTTATATTACAATATTACATTATATGATATAGTTATATAATATATTATGATAATATATAAGAACACAAAATTAAAATATAATTATAATTTATGATTATATTATATAGAAATATATTTTGTAAATATAATCATAATAAATATATTCTGTTATAATATTAATATAATAACAAAGCCTTTTAATAGTAAAAGACTCTAATACTAGGTTATTTATGTTCTTTCTGTCAAACCTGTGAGTCTCTTTCTTCTCTATGATTCATGTGTTAGCACTGTAGTCTTCCATGACACTGGAAGTTACAGTTGATTGGCCACAACATTAGTTCCATTCTGTCAAGTCACTGTGCACAGTGAGTTAGCAAGTGAGCTATATTGCCTTCAGGGCTCAAGATTAAGGAGGAAATTTTTCTTCTTTCAGTTTTCATACTTATAAACAGTTGTGGTAGTTTTTGTTTTGTTTTGTTGTGTTTTTAATTTTTTTGAGTAGTCTACTACCTTTTTATTTCTTCCATTATTTGAATTTTGGTTGGTGGTGATGACTTCACTGTTTAAAATGCCCCCAAGATAGTTGCTAACCTGCTGTCTAGTTTTTCTGAACTCAAGATGGTAGAGATATTCATTATGGAGAAATGATAGTGTTATTCAGGTACAGTCAGGTATAATTTAGAGTTGAAAAATAAAGTGCCATTAAGTCGACCAGAGAAAGGGAACTTGCTTACAGATTGAGAGCTGAAAAAAAAAAAGTATCATCATCTTGGGAGACCGCCTTTGAGCCACGCAAATTTTTGAAGGCTTAGTATGTATATGCAGATGACTGTGAAAATACAGCAGGATTGACTTTGGAATTGCTGATTCATGGAACAGGTTACAGGTTAGAGGGTTATAAAATTTCTGCTAATGTACGTAAATAACCTCATTCGTCATAGATGATTACTAATAGTGATTTGTAGTTAAATGTATTGTTTCAATTATATATTTGTCTACCTTAAACATCAATAAACTTTAATTTATTGCTTATAGGTAGAATATGTTTTTACGTTTAAATGAATAGAATAAAGCAAAATAGTGAACAAAATTGAAACAATTTATGAAGCTTTATTTTAATTAAAGTCCAAACTTTTTCTCATGCTATAATTTAGTTTATTTTGTTTTATTTTGCTCAGATACTATTTTAGTTTACTGTTCTGTTTTAGGACTAATTGTATACCAGCTTCCTTCTGGACAATTGACCCATTGTTTGGGATACAAAATTTCAATTTTCAAATAGATATATGACAGAGATGATCAGTTTTCTTTTCTTTTTTTTTTTTTTTTTTTTTTTTTTTTTTTTTTTTTTTTTTTTTTTTTTTTTTTTTTTTTTTTTTTTTTTTTTTTTTTTTTTTTTTTGTTTTTTTGGGTCACACCCGGCAGTGCTCAGGGGTTACTCCTGGCTCCATGCTCAGAAATTGCTCCTGGCAGGCACGGGGACCATATGGGGCACCGGGATTCGAACCGATGACCTTTTGCATGAAAGGCAAACACCTTACCTCCATGCTATCTCTCGGGCCCAGATGATCAGTTTTCAAAACATAGGGTAACAGTAGTTAGATTACTAGGTAAGGTTGATCAATGATTTATTTAGTTACCTTTGCTTACCTACATTTTATCTCTCATTTATTTGAAAATAAGTTTTTATATCATTCTCAGTGAATTGGCTTATTCAAAACTATTATAGTACATTCTCTGTGTTAAACAGGTTTCTTGGTTGTATTTTTTTTTTTTTTTGATATAGGTGGTTCAGAGAACCTTATATGCTCTTTGAAGAAATTAAGAAATATGTCACA
>PVKC010039874.1:0-12437 GCA_004027635.1 Crocidura indochinensis | reverse complement strand
ATGTGATATTGAAATCATATGCATGAGAAACCATAATTAGTATTGGCACTATTATAAATTATTAACATTATAAATCATAAAACCTCAATTAATTTTAAAAATTTGGAGTGAACCCTAATATTGGTGTAGGGGAAGTCACACAGGTGATGAGATTAGTGTTGAACAGTGTTCCTGAAACTCTATTATAAAAGACTTTTTAAATAATAAATGATGCCGTAACTTAAAAAATATAATTACAAAAACAATCCAACTACCTTGTAGAATGTAGAGCAAAATGTAGATGTTAGCTATATAATTAATTAACCTCATATTGCTCCTGTTATTCTTTGGTTATTTTGTTTCTAATACTATCATTTCAACTCCCAGAAGACAGCAACAACATGCTGCATTTCCTCTGTACCAAAGTGTACATCATGTTCCAGAACACATTCATTGAGTTCCTCAACTAGTCCTTGATTTATTCATTAGAAAGAAGCTAAATCTAACTTCTTCTGTCAATCCCTACTTTATAAAAGTAAATGTAAAATAATTCCATGTCATGAAACTAACATCATTTAAAAAAAAAGACTCATGAAATTAAGTGAATTTTATTAAGAATAAAATCTCACAGAAGGGACCTGAGTGGTGGCACAATCAGTAGGGCATCTGCTTTGCAAGCGCTAACCTAGAACAGACCGCAGTTCAATCTCCTGGAGTCTCATATGGTCCCCCAATTCAGGAGCGATTTCTGAATGCATAGCAAGGAGTAACCCCTGAGAGTCACCGGGTGTGACACCCCCCAAAAAAAAACCTCACAAGAACACTAAATAGAATATTCTTATACTAAGTGGAATCTATAAATTCATTCATATAGTTGGGTTGAAATGTTCAGTTATATCCTATGCCTTCCAGAACACAACTAGTCATGAAACATACAACATAATGAAATCAGAAGGAGTGGGGCAAGAAATAGCCAATAGATGAGAAATTTCAATAATCTGTTAGAGATAGAAAAAATTGGAATAGGTTTATCAACTTTGCAAAGAAGTCAGTGCATAAAATGATTCATGAAAGCTGGGTCAAAGGTGAAAGGCAAGGAGGTAAAGAGGTCAAGATATGCCAACTAGAATTTGAGAACACTGTAGCCTTAGAAATTGATCTGAAAACAGATTTATTGAAACAGCAATAGATCTGCTGGTTAAATTTCCCTCTTACCACCCTCCTCCTTGATGACATTTGCAAACCATCTGGTAAATTAAGGCTTCTTGTGAAACTCTGGCACCCACAAAAGGTATCCTTACCCTGAGTTCAAGAGAACTTCATTAAAAATCTTAATTGATTGTCCCTCCATTTCACCCATGTGGACAGCACCAAATTCCCTACTCTGAGTTCTCATGTGGCTTAGCAACTATCTAAACAATGAGGTTGGAACTCAGGACAAGAAAAATGCCTGTACTAGGTCACTCTTCTTTACTCTTAAGCATGAAATAAACAAAACCAGACAAGTGAACAAAGCAGTATCACAAAAAGGGGGTGGGCCAGGGAATAAAAGAATTGAAGAATAAAAAGAGATTTTATTTTATCTTATAAATAATGTGAAAAGAGATCACATAGAGAATAATATTAAAAATAAGATAAAAATTTAATAAAATGATAGAAAAATAAATGCCATTAATCCAAAGAGGCAATTCGAATGATAAATAGAAATTTAATATTAAATGTAAGAGAAATGAAAAAGCACCTTCTATTTAGAATATTGAAAGACAAGAAAGAAAATAAAGAAGACATGATCAGAGTAAAGAGGAGGGGTGGTTAAAAATTTATAAGAGAGTGAGTGAGAGAATGAGAAAGAAAGAGAAGTTTGCTATAAAGAAGGTTTCCTTGATTGGTGAGTAGATTTTTTTTATTGAAACTATTGCGAATTACAAGTCTTTAACAATTGTATTTCAGGCATATAGTGACAGTGAAGTAGAGCCATTTCCACTAGTGTTGACCTCCCTCCACCATAGTTCCCAGCATGAATTTCATACTCCACACTTTGCCCCTGGACTACTAGTGTAACAGGTCCATTATGTTTTTAGATTGTTATCTTGATTATCTTGAGTCTCTTGATTCTACTGTTTTTTACTTTGGCTTGGGTATTTAGATCTGAATTTATTTTTACTCAGTGGACCTGAGTGGAACTTTTTTTACTCAGTGGACCAGAGACCACTTGGGTCCTAAGTCCCATTCACTTCTTCTTTCTTTTCTCAATTTGTAGAAAGATATAGAAATATGAGGCTGAAAAAATTATTCAAGTTCTAAGGCAGGAGACCCTATCTTAAAGATCTAAATAAAGGGAGGACAGGTGTGACAGGATTTTTGTTTATTTTTATCTTCTGGGGGGTTTTTGCATAGACCCAGTAAACATTGGGAAAATTAGAAAGGAAATTTCCTTGGCCTAAGAGATACAGGGTGTCTCCACCCAAGAAGCATACTGTCATAAGACCGACTACAGGCTCCAGGCATGTTGGTTGTCCAAATCCAAGGTCTTTCTTTATGGTCCCAGCAGAAGTTCTGTTCAATTGCATTTGTCAAAATCAGTCTTCTGCAATTATAGATCTTGGTTTTTCACAGATCCTAGGAAAAGCCTAGGGTAAAGTTTTTATGGTTCCAGGAAAAGTTCTGCTCAGTCACAATTGTCATAGTCAGTCTTCTGTAATTAGAGATCTTAGAGATCTTGGGTTTTGCACAGACCTTAGGATGAAGTGTCTTCTGATTTAATCTCACCATTAGGTGGTGAGTTAGAGGATATGCCTTTAGATCTAATTGTTGTTTCCTTGCCGTCAGAGTGTCATATGAGCCTACCCTGGAGTAAGTTGGTGCTGGAGCGGTATTCAAGCTTCCCCCAGGAGGAGTTTGATTCCTGATGCTGGTGAGGGAAACTGTGCCAGTTCTAATTTTGGGAGCCAGGGTTTTGGTTGTTCTATTGATTGAGGCCTAAATCAACTTCCCATGACTAATATTCAGGGTAGGAGGTGCCTATGCACTATATTTATGGGTTCTTACCCCTATTAGGTAAGAACTTCTATCTATACCTAAGATTTTTCCATTTTAGTGTGTCTATGTGAAAGGAACAATGGCATATTATATTACTGGTGCATTTGAGGTTAAAAACAACAAGCTATATAGTCTCTATGCCATTGTTTTGGCTTGAACCCTTTGGAAAACAGTAAGGATTCTCAGTAAACTCAAAATTGAGCTGCCATATGACCCTGCAATCCCTCTCTTGGATATCTATTTTCAGGACAGAAAAACATTCATCCAAAAGAATGTTTGCACACCACACCACTATTAATTATATCATTCAATAGAACAGATAAAACTTGTAATCAATCTAGATGTCTGAAGAGAAGAGTAAATCATGAAGATATGGTACAGATAAACAATGGAATGCTACATGTCTATAAGAAATGATGCAATCATACAATTTGCTGCAACATAGATGGAACTAGAAGATATTGTGTTAAATGAAGTAAGCGAGAAGAACAATATATACATAATGATGTCACTTATATGTGGCATATAGAATAATTGCATGAAGAAATGCAATGGTCTCGATAGGAGTTGTCTTAAACACACTTGACCCTCTAGTATAGTGAAGAAAAGGGGGAAAACTGAGTGGAGGAGAAAACAAATATGAAAGGATAAAAGCCAGTAGCCAAGCAATCTCAGATGTATTGGTGGATATTTAAAAAAAAAGAGGGCAGAACTAAATATCCAAGCCAAAGTCAGCAATTGTAGAATCAAGAGACCCAAACTCTAACAATCTAAATTTTAAATGGCCTTGTTATACTGGTAGGCTCAGAGGCAAAAGTTGATGGTATGGAATACACTCTGGGAACATGGTGTTGAGATTGACTCATTCATTATATGTCTGAAACCCAAGTATGAAGGACTTTATAAACCACAACAGTTTCAATCAATTAAAATAAAATTAAAAAATAAAAAATAAAGCTTCATCTTGCTGGGAAAAGAAAAGAGAAGATGAAAGAAGAGAAGGGAGAAGAAAATAAGAAAAGAAAGAAAAAAAGAAAAGGAAAGGAAAGAAAAGAAAAAAGTCTGAATGCTTAGACTTGGCAAAGAACTGGTCCAGAGCATCACAGGTGGGTAAATGTTTTGGTTGGGATGTCACCCCCCAAATAACTGCCAAATAACTAGAAGACTTTATTTTTTTGTTGACAGAAAACAGAGAAAAGACATTTAGGAAAATAAGAAAGAAATAAACAAGGAAACAAAATTTGCAAGATTTAAACTGCAAGAAAGATTTTTGGTTTTCATTCACCTTGATGTTTCACTGAGGCTTCAGGAAGATGAAAACAAAAAACTTATAAGATGCTTTCTAGGCATAGTATGGCCCCTCTTTAAAAAAATATACTTATATAGTCATAGTAATGATGCTGGTCTTTGTATTGGTTCATGATGGAAAGAAATAGCATAAAATTAAGTATGATTCATTTTGTGGGGGAGTTTTATAGGGAAACTGGTTTTTTTGTGTAGAATTAGAAAGTTCTTTGCATTATTGGTTGATAAGAATATTACAAAGAATTCAAGAATCCTACAAAGTGTTCTGGCTAGTCTGAGTCCTTTGGGTTTAGCCATTTGTTTTAGGCATTGCGTATTATCTTAATCACTCAGTGAGCGTAAGATTTGAGGCCAAATTCTATGGTCTTGGGGAATTACAGGAATGTTTAAAAATGTTGGATGGTTTTTCCTTTCAATTTCTCCCATATTTTGCTGTGCCTATGCAAACAACTGCCACACTGATGTCTTTTTATTGTATTTTTTATCCATTATCTTTATAAGAGCTTACTAAATCTTCTGCTATTGTATTAATGACTTTTTTCGAGATACAATAATTTTCACAAAAAGACTTGCTAAACTTTTCCTTCTTATCTTCCATTTTATGTGTTTTAGTTTTTCTTTCTATTTTAATAACTTTGCTTTCTGTCATCTTGAAATAAATGTATTATGATGAGTTATGTGAATGATATGATGCATTTCCTTTAAATAAAAATATATAAAAATAAAAAGGTAGAGTGGAGACAGATACACATAACAAGGAAAAACTGAGGCATTCTCTTTCAATTATATCACTTCTAATGATTATTTTTTCTTTTATAATTAATTTATATGAAACATAGAAGTTAATATAGAACTAATGAACACAATGTTAATGTGAAGAGCCAGAGAATATATGACTGTCATAGCTGACTGGATAGAGAAGCAGAGAAAACTTAAGAGCAAGAATAAATGTACCTATAGAAGTATTCCAAATCAATGCCTGTCTCGAATACAGGCAGGGGATGAGAAGGGGGGAAGGGGTAATGTTACACTGGTGAAGGGAGGTGTTCTGATTATGTCTATAACCCAACTATGATCATGTTACCTAAATAAAAATATATTTAAAGAAAAAGAAGTATTCTAAATCAGCAAGATGCAAGTTAGTGACTAGAACTGATTGAAGAGGAAACATAAAAACATTCAATTCTACTATTGAAATACAGAGATCATCCATTTGAATATCAAAATAAGTATCCAAGAATGAAAATGGATAGGAACGTAACCAATGGTATGCTATTTCCTTTAATACACTGAACACACAAAACAGTACAACTAAATTAAAGTATATATTATTGTAAACAATAATAATTATATTACTGAGCTTGAAGAAACAAGGAGTTAATATATCAAAATGGTGCAATATATTGGGAAATAATAAATGCTCTGAGCTATGAGCTCAGTGGAAGAGCACATGCCCCTCATATATGAGACTATAGCTTCAATTCCAGAGCACCAACACACATATATGCATGCACATTCACACATACAACATGAAAGACCAGTGATTTCATCCTCTAAAACTCAAGTTTTTTCTTTTGTGAAATGAGGCCATGCAGTGAATAGTCTCAAGTCTTGATTCACCTTTTTGTCAACACTAAAAATGGAACTAACTGTCCACAAGATGGCAGGCTAAGTCCAATTCTAGATACTTTTTTCTTTTTCAAATCTAGTCTTGCTAGTAAATATCTTAAGTATAAAGACTAAGAGAAATAAACAGACATACATACCAATGGAGTAAAAATAAAAGCCCACAATTAAGCCTTTTGCATATGCAGTCTAATGGTCATCAACACGCCTGCCAAAACTACACAACTGAGAAAGGACAATAGTCTCTTGCATACATGGTGATAAGAAAACTGAATATACACATGCAAAAGAATAGAAATAAACCTTACTATAATTATATATTAAAATGAATTCACAGGGCTGGAGTGATAGTACAGAGGTTAGAACATTTGTCTTGCATGAAACCAGGGATTTTCAAAGTGGGAGCACGCTTCCCATATCTTCCTGCTTCCGGAAAACCTGGAGGCTAGTTCATGCACTTAAATGTCATAGTATCAAAAATAGTGCTTTGAATTTCTGGACAACTTCATTTGTTTGATGTTGTCTTTGCTAAAGGAACATCCATCTCAATTTAACCTTAATTTCATTATATTAATGACTTTATTGGAGACATAATAATTTTCACAAATATACTTTTCACTACTATACTTTTTTGTTTTAAGCCCTTTCATTTTTTTCTTCTCTTCCATTTTATTAATTTCAATAACTTTGTTTTAACTTATCTGGAAATATACTATGATCAACTATGTCAAGTATATGATGCATTGTCTTTAAATAATTTTTAAATGGAATGTTTTTACTCAGTTAATGGAAATAAAATTGGCACAGACCCATCCATATATAAAACATATAAAAAAACCTCTCAAAATATTAAATATGGGTTTGGCAGATTATCCAAAAATTCTATTTTGTATATATTTTCAAAATAACTGTAATAAATATCCAGAGATATTTACATTCCTATTTTTCTGTAGCATTAATCACAATAATAAGGAGGCAGTTAAATTGTCCATTGTCAGATGAGTGGATGAAGAAATTTCTTTGCATGTACACAAAGAAATTCTATTCTGTAACCAAAAAGGAAATACTGTTATATGCCACAACATGAGGAAAACATTGGGGATAATATGTTAGGTGAAAAAAAAACAAGAAAAGAAATTGAGAAGAAAATCATTACAAGATCCAACTGATAAAAGGTATCTTGTATAATCAAAACAGAAACAAAATAGAATGGTACTTGTTGGTAGGTAGGTGGAAAAGATGATATTAATATTTTAATGAATATTTAGTTTCAGTCATGGAAGATGAAAATATTTTACATATCTATTATATAGAATCATACTTAAATTAATCATTATACTAAAAATTGTTAAGATGATAACTGATATCTTATGTGGTTTTTTTTCACCAGGTTTTACAAAGGAATTGGAGAGGTGTAGAGTAACAGTGGAAAAGGGTTGAAAATTGCTTTTAACTACAAATTTTAAAGGCATGCAATAATATTCAGAAACTTTATGAAAAGGAAGAGGTGTAAACTTCCTTAGGTCTTATGACATATCCTGAAGTCAATATAGCTCTTTAAATATAGATATAACAATGTAGCTTAAGAAATTTAGAGGGAAAAAAGAGAAGAGAAATTGTTTTTATATTGAAACCATTGTGATATTCAAACTTCTTCAGGGTTGAATTTCAAATATACAGCAAATCAAAGCCATTCTGGTCACCATTGTCAACCTCCCTTCACAAATGAAACCAGAGTGCTTCCTTTACCACCACACTTTGTCCCTGGCCTGCTAGCATAACATGCCTATTTTAAGTTTAGATGGTTAAAGTTTAGGTCTCTTAATTCTACTGTTGTTGACTTTGGTTTGGATATTTAGTTGAATTCCCCCCCCCTCTTTTTTTCCCATCAATGCACATGTGACCACTTAGCGCCTGGCCCACATTCCTTCTTTTATCTTTCTTCTTAATTTTATATAAAATGCAAAATGTGTTGTAAAACTAAGTAATTAGTGTCCCAAGGTTCTATGAAAAAGGGGAGCCTCTATCTAAAAGATAAAAAGGAAGTGGGTTGGCAGTTTTTTGCACAGGCACAACAAAAGTTAAGGAAAAGAAAAAAGAAAAAAACCTTTGCCCCCCAAAACAGGGTGTACCTACCCATGAGTCATTCTGCCATAAGATCAATTACAGGTTCCAGGCATAGTAAATTGTCTAACCCTAAAGTCTTTCTTCATGGTCCCAGGAAAAATTTTCCTCAATCACAGTTGTCACAGCCAGGCTTCAGTAATTAGAGATCTTGGGTTTTGCACAGATCCTATGTCAAAGTCAGAGTGTCATGGACCATCTTCTGGTTTCATTTCACCTTTAGCTGGCAAGGCAGGGAAATCACGCTGAAAGCAAGTTGCTGCTGTTTCCACATTATCAGAGTGTCATATAAATCCACCCTGGAGAAAGTCTGCTCCATAATAGCATTAGGGCCTCCCCCAATCGAAGTTTGATTTTCAGTACTGGTGCAGGAATCCATGCCAGTTTCAAAGATAGGGTCCTAGGTTTGGGGATGAACAGCCAAGCTCTGAAGGCTGAGTCATGTCACTATGACAAATGTTCAAAGTAAACGAATACCTGAAATAAAAAGCATAGGAGTTCCTATTTCTATTAAATAAGAATTTCTTTCTATGCCTAAGATTTCCTCATTTTAATGTGTCTATGCAAAAAGGAACAATGCCACAGGATACTACTGGTGCATATAGGGAGGGAGCATTGTTAAAAATAACAATCTATATTACCTGATTCTAACATTAACTTGGAATCCAAGAGAAATTTATCTACCAAATTTTCTACTATACAAATCTAAAAAAGGAGTGGGGAAAACTGCATCTACATATGGAAATACACAATAAGAATTATACCTATTAAGGAAATACATCTAAATAAATATACAAAAGGTATATAGATATCCCCTTTAAGTCATTCAAAATAACCTGGGGGATGGGAGGGATAAAATCTAGAGCAGTGCTTCAGTCTGCAACATGGTCTTATGGAGTCTGAAAAATGACTCCCAGCAGTCACAGATCGGAAAATGTACTCAGGCTGAATGTCAAAAGCCAAATCCAATCCAGTAGCAGGCAACAGTTCACAGCGAAGGAAGTTGGGGAAAAGGGGGCCCTGAGAGTAAATTAGCAGCAGTGGCAGTGGCAGCTTTTTCCTGGGCCAAGGAAAGGCAGTCTGGGAGGCTGTCCTTTCACTTTGGAAGCCAGCTGTCAGTGGGTTGGGGTGGGAAGAACATTCTGGTTCCTGAAGAGTTAAGAACTGAGAGTAAAAAGGGTTAAATGGGTAGAAATATCAGGGGTGAGAGAGTGGAAAAAATAGAAAATTATTTCTAAAGTGGTAAGGAGGGAAAGAGAGAAAGGGAATGGCTATATACCAATGAGACAGACATTAAGTACATTACAGAAGACCAATATAGAGGTGGCTGACACACAAGCTTGCACACATAGACAGATAATGGAAATCGATCCATAGGTTGCATTTGGAAAACTAATCTAGGTGGTTCAGAACTAACCTAGGTCACGTCAGAACACTTAAAAAATATAAAACCAGCAAGTCAGACAGAAAGGTTTTCTAATTCCTAGGCAAATAGTTATTGGTGAGATTAAATTTTATGGAACAAAGGTTTCCCGGATTAGATTGTGCATGGAGCATTCTTAAAAAGAGCAGAATTGTCAAGTCTAGAATACTAAACAATATGGTAATTGTTGAATTAACTAACTTAATAAAAATCCTAGATGGTGGTGGATGGTGGTGGATGGATGGTGAGGCCTTTCTCAGCCTGCCTGGTACCCACAGCTTCTTTGGCCTGTCAGGTCTGAGGGTTCAGGATAATGGCGAGGAAATGATCCACAGGCAGTCAGTAGAAGTCAGGAGACATGAAGCTTTTTATTAATAAGGCCCTAACCTCCATGTGCATATCTTACATGGTTTCTCAGCTAACTTTTTAAGCAACCTCCTTCAGCTGCCCTGCATCTATCCTGTCTCCCCTCTCTTCATTAAATCATTTAAAATAGTCTGGCGTGTGTGTGTGGGGGGGGTGATAAAATCCAGAGCACTGCTTCAGTCTGCAACGTGGTCTTGCTCCCAGCGGTCACAGATCAGAAAATGTCCTCAGGTTGAATGTAAAAAGTCAGAATTCAATCCAGTAGCAGGCAACAGTTCACAGCGAAGGGAGTTAGGGGAAAAGGGAACACTGAGAGTAAATTAGCAGCAGTGGCAGTGGCATATACTCCTGAAATTCATTTGGAACAATAAAAACTCACGAATAGCTAAAGCAACCTTTAGGAAAAAGAAGATTGGAAGTATCACTTTCCCAAACTTTAAATTGTACTACAAAGCTATAGTCATTAAAATAGCATAGTACTAGAATAAAGACAGACCTTCAGATCAATGGGATAGACTTGAGTATTCAGAGAAACTTTCTCAGACATACAATCAATTAATCTTTGAGAAAGGGGCAATAAAAACAAAATGTACCAAGGAAAGCCTCTTCAACCTGTAGTGTTGGGACAACTTGTCAGTCATATGCAAAAATAAAGCAAACTCGATCTATATCTAATACCATGCACACAGGTCAAATCCAAATGGATCAAAGACCTTGATATCAGTCCCCAAAATATTAGGTATATAAAACAACATGTAGATAAAACACTCCATGCATTGAGATTAAAGGCATCTTTAAGAAGGAAACATTACTCTCCAAACAAGTGGGAGTGTAAATAAACAGATGAGACTATATTAAGCTGAGAAGCTTCTGCACCTCAAAGGAAATAGTGACTAGACTACAAGGTCACCCACAGAATGACAGAAACTACTCACCCAACACCCATTGGATAAAGGGCTAATATCTAAGATATACAGGTACTGACAGAACTTAACAAGAAAAAAATCTAACCCCATCAAATATTGGGGAGAAAAAAAATGAACAGACACTTCCTCAAAGAAAAAAATACAAATGGCCAAAAGACACATGAAAAAAATGTTCCACATCACTAATCATCAGGGAGATGCAAATCAAAGCAACAATGAGGTACCATCTCATGCCACAGAAACTGGCACACATTATAAAGAACAAGAACAATCAGTGATAGCAAGGATGTGGGGAGAAAAGAACTCTCATTCACTGTTGTTGGGAATGCTGTCTAGTCCGGCCATTATGGAAAGCAATATGGAGATTCCTAAAAAAAAAAACTGGAAATTAAACTCCCATATGATCCTGCTACACCACTCCTAGGATTATACCCTAGGAACACAAAATCGCAATTTAAAAAAAATGACTTCTGCACACCTGTATTTATCACATCTCTGTTTACAATAGCCAGACTCTGTAAATAACTCAGATGTCCTTCAACAGATGAATAGCAAAAGAAATTGGTAAAATAATAAACACAATTGCAGACATCAGGAGAGATGAAGTCATGTAATTTTTCAACACATAGATCGTCACGGAAACTATTATGTTGAGTGATATAAGTCACAGAGAGAGACAGAGAGAGAGAGACAGAGAGAGATACAAAATAGTCTCATTCATCTATGAGTTAAGGAAAAAAATAAAATAAAAGACATTATTGTAATAATACCCAGACACAATAGAGATGAGGGCTGTAAGAACAGCCCAGGATATGATGTTTATCATAAAGATTAGTGAGTTCAGTTCTCTAATTGAATAACTACACTGACAACTATCATGACAATGGTAGTGAGTGAGAAAAATAGAATGCATGCTTGTCTAGAATACAGGCAGGGAACGGGGGAAAGTGGAGATAGGTAGCATTGGTGGTGGGAAGGTTGCACTAATGAAGGGAAGTGTTCTTGATTAAAACTGAAACCCAACTGCAAATATGTTTCTAATCATGGTGTTTAAATTATATTATCTAAAAACAATAAGATTAAAAAAGAAGAGTAACCCCTGAACACCACTGAGTGTGGCTCAAACGCAAACACACACGTGCGCATGCATGTGCACACACATACACACACACACACAAAGCATGGCATATTTTATTCTTGTGCTGTTTTGAGGCTACACACTATGCTCAGAGTTTAATTAAAAAAAGAAAAAGAAAAAAGAATAACTTTAGCTGTAAGATTTTGATATCAGTGTTACTATCTTGAGGAAGGTTCCTTCCACACCTATTTTGCTGAGGGTTTTTATTTTACCACAAGAAATTTATGCTATGTCCAATCCTCTCTGCCATCTTCTCAGCAAGCCACCTCCACATGTCCTTTATTATCTTACCTCACACAACTCACTCTTAAAACTTCTGACACTGAATGAAGACAGAAAAGGAAAAGAGCAACACACAGTCTAATTCCTCAGATATGGAGTCTAAGCAAAAGAGTAAAGAACAAACTTTCCTGATTATTACCAAGAGTAAATTCTGAGTGCCAATCAAGGAGCATCTCCTGAGCAACTCTGGATGTGGTACAAAAATAACAACAAAAAGCCAAAGAAAAGT
>PVKC010039873.1:0-12452 GCA_004027635.1 Crocidura indochinensis | reverse complement strand
GGGAAATACCTACACTCAAATAAATTCTTATCTAATAGAGATAGGAACTCTCAAATCTTGTAGTGCAATGGGACCTTACACCCTGAACATTGGCATAATGACCTGCACAGGCCTCTCCATTCTACATTCACCCCTGAACTAGGAAAGCTATCTAGGAAAGACCCAAGATTTTTTACAACAACACCTGGAAGCAATCTTCTACCAGGAAAGACCCTACCACTGCTCTGACATTGATCTACTCACAAGAGACTTCCCTTAACACTGAGAAGACTTAAGAACATCAACAACCTGCATACTGGACAGGACTTCCTGCATTGCCCTTTAATTGTAAGGTGAAACGAGAGGACACTCTGCACCATCCTAACTGCAATATAGGATATGCAGATTCCAGGATCTTTAATATAGAAACATGATACCAACAACAGAGACATCGTGGAAAATAAAAGTGTGTTGGCACTACAGACAATGACTGGGATTGGGCAATCTAGTGTGCCTGGAGCCTAGAGCTGGTCTTATGCCAGGAAACATCAGGGGTTTGGTCCCCTTGTATTTAGGCCAAGGATTTTCCTTTCCATGACCCTCATATTTTGGTGGGCCGATGCAAACAATTATTGCCACTCTAAAGCCATTTTTACTGTGCTCCTTTGACTCTTACCTTAATAAGAAGCACCCACTTTTGAGGCTAACTTAAACTAATATGCATACACATGGAAATGTAAAAAAAAAGTACTATGCCTTCAATGTTTAAGGAGTTACATAAGTTCTATGACGTTAGAATGCTTGATGTGCTGCTAAGAAATATGTATTACAATCTGGGGTCTTGAGGGACAAAGTAATTGTATATGGGTTCTGTTTTATTTTTCTTAATATTCTTTGGCTGAAAACTCAATGTTAAGATATCAGCAAGGGGACTTGTGTGAAGTCTGTTTATGGGTGAACGTCCTTCCACTGTAACTTTATCTTGTCCTCTTTCTTTGCATCTTTGTTCTCATAATTAAAAAGAATTTTTTTTCAAAGCAAAATGTTTCAAATTTGCTATTTTGGGTTTGTTTGTTTGTTTTTGGGGTCACATCCGGCAGCGCTCAGGGATTACTCCTGGCTCTAAATTCAGAAGTTGCTCCTGGCAGGCTCAAGGGATCATATGGGATGCTGGGATTCAAACCACTGTCCTTCTGCATGCAAGGCAAATGCCATACCTCCATGCTATCTCTCTGGCCCTGAATTTGCAATTCTTATCTCTGACACAGGAACCATTTCGGCTTCTTCAAGCAATATAAATTAAGCAATAGCAGCTTATTAATTTGCTATGAAGACTCAATATACCTCAGCAAATTCACCACCCCTGCACCCACTCTCATTCCATAACATGTACTAGGAAGGTAGAACCTACATTGCAGAGGCCCCCTTCAGTGATTTGGTTAAGGCTCAAGTTCAGGTTCCTGCAACATAGAAGTGGCAAGGGCAGGCTGATCATTCTGCCTGACTTGATGGCTCATAAATCTCTTGTGTTTGATTCTTCTTACCCTCTCTATGATGAGTCTATTTTCATGATGAACTATCATTCTGTGAGCCCAGTTGAATGATGGATTATGAAACTTACAAGACTAACTCCATTGAGTCCTTTGAAGTGGATCAAAACACAGATTTCTAAAAATGGATGTCATCCAGACTCCCTGTTTCAAGGTTGGCAGCATAATTTGCTTTCATAATATAGGTCTTCACTTGGTATTTCAGATTCTTTTGCTTCAGTCTGCAGATGAATTGCCTGAACCCTTCTGGAACAGCACAGATCTCTCCCCTTTCTTGATACCTACACACACACACACACACACACACACACACACACACACAAACACACACACGTGGGGTAAGTCAGGGTGGTCCTAAGATCATGGAAGAAAGGAGGGGTGAATCCAGCCATCCCAGGTCAACTCCAAATGTGGTAATTTAGGGACTGGAGCAATAGCACAGAGGTAGGGTGTTTGCCTTGCACTCAGTCATTCCAGGATGGATGGTGGTTCGATTCCCGACAACCCATATGGTCCCCCAAACCAGGAGGGATTTCTGAGTGCAAAGCCAGGAGTAACCACTGAGTATCACTAAGTATGGCTCAAAAGAAACAACAACCAAAAAAAAAAATAATAAAGCTCAGATACCTTAAAAAAGAAAGAAACAAATATGGTAATTCAGATTAAAATTTCACGAATAGTCTTTTGGAAGAAGAAAATGGGTTCAAAGCAGCAAAGCTTGGGAGATAATCAAAAAGAGAATCAGTGTCCCCAAACCTTTGTTTTTTCAGCCCATTAAGTCAGTGTTTTTTATCACCAGTTACTAGTCTCTGGTGACTGCTGAGTAGAAAGGGAACTGAGAGGGAGGGGAAGGGTGTTTGAAATCCACTCAGATAGCTACACTGGAGCTCACTTTCTCCAACCTATCTTCCAACAGTCTACCTGGAATGATATGTCCGAAAGGATTAAAAGGAAGGGACAGGTGTGGTGTTAGCTTACTTCTGCTGAACTCCAGAATTTTTCAGACTGCATGTCCAAATATTTTGAGCTGTCCCTACTCTCTTCACAATCATATCTGAAACTGTCAACGCAAATATGCCAGACAGTGCCCCAGGACCACCTTCTAATATATTCCAACTTTTCTAGATCAGTGTATATATCAAGAAATTATTTTTAACAGCATCATCACAAAGATTTAGGAGAGAAAAATAAGCTTGCAACCAACTGATAAAAACATGGAAGAAAAACAAGCTTCTTGCTGTTAATCTAAGAAAACTGGCAAGGACAGCAGGGCACTTGCATGAACAGAGTATCAGGTGAAGGTCTGCAAAAACGCAGCACGAAAACTATCACAGAGACCACAAGGGAAGCCCCAAAGTCATCAGGATTAAACTATCTTTGGATATGACTCACCAGCTTGATGACATTGGACAAATGAGTGAAAAATAAGGATATAGAAGAAATAAATATCATAATTTTTTAAAACCAACTATATAAATATGAATAAATTTCACTCTTTATAAAAACAAAGCCACATTTTCATGACCACATGTAACACTTACAAGATGCAATAACATATTAGGTAAATAAATATATTTCTTATCTTGAAAAATAATAAGCTGTAAAATAAACATTTAATAACAGTCCAAAACTACAACATAAAAACTATGAAAGGAAGCAATTCTATCAGATATTCTGCAAAGTTTTTATAATTAAAATAGTATATGGTTGATGCATGAATAGAGAGACAATAGAATAGTATATGCAGAAAGGTCATGTGAAATCTTAGAGTTTGATAAGATGACATACCAATCACTAGTGCAAAAATGAACTTATTAAATGAAATGTCAGAAGATCTGAATAAAAACTCTGTAAAGACGACATACAGTTGCACACTGTTGAAAAGAAAGTTCAGCATAACTTCTTAGGAAAATGCAAAGCAAAACCACAATGACACTGATGAGGGTGGCATAACTCTAGAAGATTAGAAACAAGTGTTTGGGAGACTGGGGGAAAAAGAACCCTTGTGCACTACTGGTATACCATCTACTGAAAGGGTATGGATATTTCAGAAAAATTAAATGATAATTTCTATGATACAGCAATACCATTCCTAGGCATTTGTTCAAAGACAATGAAAACACTAATTCAAAAGCTATTTTCACCTTTCTTTTTTTATTAATATCTTTATTTAAACACCTTTATTACAAATATGATTGTAGTTGGGTTTTGGTCATGTAAAGAATCCTCCACCAGTACAACATTTCCATCATCATATTTTCTTTCACCTTTCTGTCTATAGAAGCATTGTTCACAATAGCCAAAACATGGACCAACATGAGTACCCACTGAAAACAAAGTGCTGACTAAGGAAGTAGTGGTATATACTTAATGGAATTCTATTCTGTCACTTAAAACGTAGGAAAGTGATGCTTTGGGAGACAAATTGAATGGGTCTTCAAGTGACTATGCAAAATTGAAGAAGGAATTGAAAGACAATTGCCAGTGGAATTTAGTGGAATATAAATAACTAATGCAAATGAACTTGTAAAAGAAAAGTAAAACTATAGTGTCACTAGAGAGAAGGGGCGATTAAAATGTGGTCATTTGGGATGGGATAGCACTTGAAAGTTTATAACGGAATTGCATTTAAAACATATTAGAGATTTCATAATATTATAAATGAATGAAAATTTGATAAGCACATTTTAAATAAATTTTTCCAAGATAGCTGGTTAAACACTTAGATAAAATTAGAGCTATGCTTCACAACATATACAAAAATTACTTATATTTGTTTGGAGCACCAAATATGCTCAACAGTGCTCATGGTTTACTCTTGTCCATGCTAGGGAATCATATTTTGAATAAATTGGAATTTTAATTTTACCCATCTATTTTCAGACACAAAAATATCATCAGTATTTCTATTACAACAGAATTGAATTTACAGATAAATGTAGACTATATAGTTATTTTAAGAAACTAGTCATCATTTTCTATTTTTAAAATTGTTTTTATCAAAAATTAATGAATGATGGGGCCAGAATTTTTTTTTTTTGGTTTTTGGGTCACACCCAGCAGCACTCAGGAGTTACACCTGGCTCTACACTCAGAAATCGCTCCTGGCAGACTTGAGGGACCATATGGGATGCCAGGATTCAAACCACAGTCCTTCTGCATCCAGGCAAATGCCTTACCACTGTGCTATCTCTCCGGCCGAGCCAGAATATTTTTAATATATGTAAAAATGCATAGCACAGCAGAGAAGGTGTTTCTCTTGCATGTAGCTAACCCAGGTTTGAACCCCAGTGTCCTTAAGCCTGCCAAGAGTAATTTCTGAGCACAGAGCCAGGAATAAGTAACCCTGAGTGCTACCGAGTGGGGCCCATAAGACAAAAATAAACAAACAAATAAATAAATAAAAACAAAAATCTATTGAGTGTTAAAGTTTTCAGTACATATTGAGATAATAATTTTCCACTTCTATTTCTTAATATTATAAAATACATTCTCAAATATTGAACCACCTTTGCTCTCCTGAAAAAAAATCCTACTTGTTCATGGTATATCATTTTCTTAATGTTTTATTAAGAGAATTTGAATATTTACACGTTATTTAGATTTATGGCTTTCTTATTTTGGGGGGGGTTTGGTTTTGGGGTCACACCCGGTGACGCTCAGAGGTTACTCCTGGCTATGCGCTCAGTAGTCGCTCCTGGCTTGGGGGACCATATGAGGAAACCGGGGGATCGAACCGCGGTCCATCCTAGGCTAGCGCAGGCAAGGCATGCACCTTACCTCCAGCGCCACTGCCGGGCCCCCTGGATTTCTTATTTGTATTGTTGCTTATCCTATTTTTGAATCATTATTATACTTGCTTCAAAGAAATAATTTTAAAAAGTTAAAAAAATAGCTTTCCTCTGATACTTTTCTGCCGGAACCACTCTGAACAAGAAACCTCCGGACCAGCAGCTGGTAAGATGGCCTCACGCGACCCACGTGGGGCTGATCTAGCCGGGCGATTGGACACCCAGAGACTTTAAGACCAACACCAGCTGGGCGCTCTTCCTCTCCAGATCCCATACCCAAAAAGCGTGGCTGCTCAGCTTTGCTCCACGGCAGCACATACCTTGGAACCCCTAAACTCCATTACTGCACATTGTAAGGCCAAAAAAAAAATTAAGTATTACAGTCTGGGGAGTTGAGGGACAAAGTAATTGTTTATGGGTTCTGTTTTATTTTTCTTGATGCTCTATGGCTGAAAGTTCAAAGTCAGGATATCAGCAAGTGTACCTCTGATAATTCTCTTTATGGGTGATTATCCTTCCACTGTAACTTTACCTTGCCCTCTTTCTTTGCATCTTTGTTTTCATAATTAAAAATAAAAATAAAAAAAGTTAAAAAAATAATTGTCCATTAATGTCTCTTATCTTTCTACTTGTGCTTTTATTCTCTCCTTCACTTTTCTTGCCAACAGTTTTATTGCCAAAAGATGCCAGTTTCTTGGGACCAGCGGTTTTGTCTCACACGCGGCCCACACAAGACGGACCCCAGTTTAAATCCCAGCATCCATATGGTCTTCGAGCCTGCCAGGAGCAACTTCTGAGCACAGAGATCTCAGCATCCATATGATCTTCGAACCTGCCAGGAGCAACTTCTGGGTACAGAGCCTGGAGAAACTCCTGAGCACCACTAGGTGTGACCAAAAGCAAAACAAAACAAAACAAAACAAACAAACAAACTTGCCAGTTTCTTAGTAACTCTTCTTTGCCAACTTTAGTTTCCCATCTGCACATTGATTTTTTGTTTTCTCACAGGTATCAGTTGTAATTACATAATTTTCCTTTAAACTAAACTATCTATTTTTCTAGTTTTGCTCTTCTGTTTTTTTTTTTCCATTTTAACTTTGTCTTTTATGCTGTTGACTTTCTTCAATTGAGTGGAGATCCTTGATAATCACTTAATTTATGAAGAAAGGTTGACATATTAGTTTAAATCTTTGGCCAACATTTCCTGTCATCCTGGAAGTGTGAACAAACTGAATAACCATCACTCTTCAATTTAAAGATCTAGATGTGAGTCAGACTGGCTTAGGTTCTCCCAGAGACCAAGATAAGATTTCACACCACTAGTGAACCCTAAGCTAGTTTGGTTACATTATCTTATCAGTAAAAATTTATAAATGTACATATAACTTTTACCTGTGTATATTTATTAAATTATAAATTTAATGTACATTTGTGCTAATTTGTTACATACATCAAAATACCTGGGGCTGGAGAGATAGCATGGAGGTAAGGCATTTACCTTTTATGCAGAAGATCATCTGTTCGAATCCCGGCACCCATATGGTCCCCCGAGCCTGCAGGGAGTGATTTCTGAGCATAGAGCCAGGAGTAACCCCTGAGTGCTGCTGGGTGTAACCCAAAAACCAAAAAAAAAAAAAACAAAAACAAAAACAAAAAAAAAAACAAAGAAAAAAAAACGAATAGGAGGCCAGCACAATTGTACAGTGGGTATAGTGCTTGCCTTGCACACAGTCAATCCTCTGCACCCCATATGGTCCCAGGAGTGATTCCTGAGTGCAGAGCCAGGAGCAAACCATGAGCACTGCCTGGAATGGCTTAAAAATCTAGATAAATAATAAATACATGAAACTACCTAAATAGAAATTGTAAAAGATTTTTTCCAGGATTCATAAAAAAGAAACAATTATAAACAACAATGTTTTGTATGTAATCAATTAAAATATGTGGGTTTTGTGTCTAATATAAATAGCTCCATCAAAGAAACTGAATGTGTAAATCTTATGTGATCACTATTCTTACTTTGTGATAGGTGCTAGATCTGCTATTTTGTTATGGCAGATATTCCCTGTACTACAGCTGGTTCTCAACTACAACAGGTGCCCATTGCTTTTTTTCAAAGCCTTTTAATTATAGCATCTGTGGGAGTAAAACAGTCTTGGCTCCTGTTAAATAAAAACAATGGACAGACATTTTTTGGCTAAAAATTGTGATTTCCGAAAACATATCCACAATATTACTTATTCTTGTGGGGGTGGCACTCTTGGTGATACTCAGAGGCTTTTTCCGGTTCTTTAATCAGGAACCACTATTGACAGTGCTTGGGAGACCAAATAGAATGCCAGGAACTGAACTGGGAATAGCAGTAAGCAAGGCAAGTACTTACTTCCCCATTGTGCTATCTCTCCATTTCCAACTGTATTTTAATTGCTGTATTTTAATCTATAGTTCTATGAATTTTATCATATATTATCACAATTAGAACACAGAATAAGTTTCACCATCCAAAAATTTGCTTTATCCTATTCTTCTTTAATCATAAACTTTCCACCCCTAAACTTGGAAAACACTGTTTTATTTTCCAACATTATTTTTTTAATTGTTAAAACAAATCCAGCTTTATTTATTGGTTTGGGACCATACCCAGCAGTGTGCAGGACTTACTCCTGGCTCTGTGCTCAGAGATCAGCCATGGTAGATTTGGGAGAACCATACACATTGCTAAGGATCATAACGGAGTTGGTAGCATGCAAGAGCCATGGTCTATCGTATCTCTACTCTGGTCTATAAACTTTTATTTTTAGGTTATATAAGGGACTCATATAGTATATAAACTTGTAGCCTTGATATTTTTCACTTAAAATTCATCCAATGTGTTGCATGCTTCAGTGGCTTTTTATGCATTATTGCTGAGTAGTGTTACATAATGTGGATATACTAGAGTCATTTCGCCATCCATCTATTGAGAAAATCTTGAGTTGTTTACAGGTTTTGAGCATTTACAAAGAAAGACTCCATAAACATCTGTGCACAAGTTTTAGTGTGAACATAAGTTTCATTTTTCTCAGAAATGAATTGTCATATAGTAAATGTTTATTTAGAATATATGGGTAAATTAAAAATTTGAAGAAACTACAGTTTCTGAGCAACGATGCACTTGGCATTCCGGCCAGCAGTGTAGGAGAACTGTATAGTTTTTGCATTCTCACTTGGCACTGGGTTTTATCAGTATGTTTTTATTTCAACTATTTCTAGTAGTTGCATAGTTCTAGCTCATCACGGTTGTAATTTGTGGCCCCCAATGGCATTAGTAAACCATTTTCATATACCTATTCTTTATCCTTATCACTATTTGTCCATTTCAAAACTGGACTATTTTACCTGTATGTAGGGGGTTTATTATATATTCAGGATGCAAACTTGCTGTTGGAGCTGCAATTTGTGAATTTTCTGACTTGAAGTTTTTTCATATCTTAAACATCATCTTTCACAAAGAACTTTGCCAAAACTTTAAATTCTGACCTTCAATTATTTTTCTTTTATCATGAGTCATATTGTCATATTTAAGAAATTTAGTTATCCAGGCCACAATTATTTCCTTTTTCATGCATGATTTTCTATTTTTCATTGTTTTTGTACTAAAGTTTTACATTTTTCACTTAGGCAAATGATAAAATTTCAATACATTTTGTACAAAAAATGAGGTTAAAATTAAGGTTTATATTTACCCATTTGTCTAATTTGTCCAAGATAATTTGTTGAAAAGATGATAACTGTTCTATTTAGTTTTTGGGCCACACCCGGTGATGCTCAGGGGTTACTCCTGGCTATGCACTCAGTAGTCGCTCCTGGCTTGGGGGACCATATGGGAAACCGAGGGATCGAACCGCGGTCCATCCTAGGCTAGCGCAGGCAAAGCAGGCACCTTACCTCCAGTGTCACTGCCCGGCCCCAATAACTGTTCTATTTAATTCCTTAGCATTTTGTTGAAAACTCAATGGCTATACTGGTGGGGCTTTATTCTGTTTATTTGTGCTCTATTTCTCATAATACAACATTATTATAGTTACCAATTAATTTTTATAAATAGCTTATGATCCTCTTATTCTATTTTCCCATAATATTATGGTACTTTATTATAGGCCTTCCTTATAAATTTTAGAATCAACTTATCTATATGTACAAAAATCTTGAATTTTGCATTAACACATACTTAGAGTTCGATAAACTTCAAATCCTCCAGATTGTGAATCTGTTGAGAGTCTTTTTTTGTGGATGTTTTTGTTTTTTAGACTCCCCACTCCCCAGTAGTCACTCCTAGTCATGCACTCAGTGATAGCCATTGGTGGGCACAGTGGTGCCAGGGCTCAAATTTCGATCAACTGGTTCTAATTTGCATATTTGTGTAGAAATGTGATGAGTCATTATATCTTTTAGCTCAATGAATTCCTTTTGATACAAACAGAGGGAAAGATATGTTAATACACAGAAAAAAGTCAGATGCATGCAGGCCAAAAAGAGAGGCCATAGGACCAACCTTCACACATTCACCTCAGATCCATAGGTTCCAGAATATGAGTCTAGAAAAAAATTGATTTCACTTGCTTAAGTCATCCAATCTATGGACATAGCAACCCTAGAAAATTTACACTCAGGATTTATTTTTGGAAGTCGTTAAAGTACAAATTAAATGTCTGTCATTTTAAGTGTCTTTCATTAATATCTTTAATAGAACTTGTAAGTTTTAGCCATTTGTCTGACTTTAATTTTTCTTCAGAAATTGGTCCATTCATCTATGTTATCAAATATATGGTTATAAAATGTTTTAAATATATCATTTTATTGTTTAAAATTAATATGGAAGACTGCATGTAGTCAAGCGAAGTTCAATCCCCAAATTAATATGGAGGATTTTTTGGGTCAGACTGCAACTGAGGCTCAATCCCTAACACCACCAACAAACTCCAGATCACCTTAGACAGTGATCCCTGAGCACAGAGCTAGGAATAAATTCTGAGCACCACTGAGTGGGGCTCGATAAAGAAACTTCTTTAATTTAAAAAATGTCATGAAATGAAGAATAATGTCTGCTCTGTCATTCCTGTGTTGC
Source organism: Crocidura indochinensis (assembly GCA_004027635.1). Taxonomy (NCBI): domain Eukaryota; kingdom Metazoa; phylum Chordata; class Mammalia; order Eulipotyphla; family Soricidae; genus Crocidura; species Crocidura indochinensis. The sequence continues at coordinate 2,025 of PVKC010039873.1, read as the reverse complement.
TCATTTTTTCTTGTCATTTTAGATCTTCATCAGCCTTACAATAAGCTTATTAATTTTAATAACATTTTGGGAGAATTGGGCTTTGTTTCTTGTTTTCTTTCCCTGTGCTTGATCTGGGCTTATTTTTATCTTCTATTTTGTTTCCTTGGTATGGATTTTATTATTGGTCTGAGACCTTTTTCTTTTCTGATATTGTAAAGTATTCATTGCTATAAATGTCCTTCTAAGCTCTGCTTAAAATGTCAAATGTTGATATGCTTTATTTTCACTTTAGTTTTAAATCCTTGTTTGGTTTCTTAGTTGACCAATGGTTATTCAAAATTACATTCGCTAGTTTCCAAATATTTGTGAATATCCAGGTATTTCTCTATAATTGATTTCTAATTTAGTCCACTTTAGTAATCATAGACTAAATTTTGTATGCGTATCATCTTTTTACATTTATCTAGACTCCTGTCTAGAAATATACTCTATACTGAACATAATTTATAATTTTCTATTATAGAGATCCAGAACATATGCTCCTAAAATATGCTCCTTGGATATATTATTTTGAATTTAAATTGAGAAATAGCAAATAAATAGGATCCTGTGATCCTTCTGTTTCTGTCTCAAATTAGGTGATACAATTTCCCATAAGAAAGATATTAATCCTGTACATAAAACAGGAAATTTTCCTATCACTAGAGACTAGGTGTCAATGACAAAACAAGTTTGTACAGACACTAATATAATTCTCAGATTACATTAGTTTCTCCAAATGTTTCCTAGTCACTGCTCCATAATTTACACTCCTGATTTCAAATTCTTTTGCCAAGTTATTCCCCACAATGTGTTAATCTGTATTTGGATAAAAAAAGGTCATATAATTCTTTGGGGATAACAAGTTCTTGACTGTCCTAAACACACTTGTGTACATTTAAATTTTGCTAAATAAAATCTACATTTATTTTATCTGCTTTTCTCCAGTTAGAATTTCTTATATAGCTTTCATTCTTTGGGTCAACCATAGAATCTAATAGTAGAGAATGTTTTCTCCTCCTACATTGTTGCTAAATGAAATGTTCTATAAATATCAATTAAGTCAAGCTGATTAATAGCATTGCTTAAGTACTTCTACTTCCTTAGTGATTTTCTATCTACTTGTTTTCTCAGTTCCCGAGATAATTGTTGAAGAATCCAACTGTAATTTTAGTTATAGGCATTTCTATCTGCAATTCTATTCATTTGGGCTTGCGATATTTAGAAGTTTTCTTTTTTCTGCTTAAATCTTTAAGATAGTTGTTTATTGACCCAAATTTATTGATTTCCTTAATCACTATGAGAAGAATTTTTACCTCTAGTAATAGTACTTTCTTGGAACTATACTTTGCTATCAACAGAACTATATGAGCTTTCCTGATTCCCTATTTTAATTGATTTTTCTCAGTTCACAATATTTTAGAATTCCAAGACTTTAGCTTAACACCTCTATTTATGTCGAATATACAAAACTAGGGTCTGAGAGATAGTACAGTGGGTAGGCTGCTTGTTTTGCATCCATGACTAACCCAGAATTTGATCTCCAGAACTCCCTATGGTCCTCCAAATAAATTTACCAAGAATGATCTCTAGGTAAGCCCTAAGTACCACAGGATCTGGTTCAAAAAAAAATAATAGCAGGTAAAGAGACAATATAGTTAAGAGCTGGAAGGGCTGGAAGGACCAGTCCATGATTTAAAACTCACCACAAAGAGTGGTGAATGCTGTTAGGGAAATAACTACACTAACAACTAGCATGACGATGTTAAAGAATGAGAGAAGTAGAATGCCTGTTGCGATATAGGTAAGGGCAGGGGAGAAGGGGGGCATTGGTGGTGGGAATGTTGCATCGGTGAAGGGGGGGTATTCTGTTTATGACTGAAACCCAACTACAAATATGCTTGTAATCATGGTGCTTAAATAAAGATTTAAAAAAAATAACAGGTAGGGCCCGGGAGATAGCATGGAGGTAAGGCGTTTACCTTTCATGCAAAAGGTCATCGA
>PVKC010039872.1:0-12446 GCA_004027635.1 Crocidura indochinensis | reverse complement strand
GTGTGTGTGTGTGTGTGTGTGTGTGTGTGTGTGTGTGTGTGTGTGTGTGTGTGTTTTGTGTCCATTCTTCCTGTACTCCGGCGATGGACATTGATGATCTTCTCTTTTCCTTAGTGCCGAGCCTCTCTTGCCGGCAATTGCCACGTCGTTTTCATAAGGCTTTTTTTCAGTTCCAAGCCACCGCTTGTGGCCAGCAGATAAGAGACATCAGACTTCTACCTGTGTCAGAGTCAAGCTGTGTGACTTTAGAGAGATCACCACACCTGTCCTCCTTATTCTTTGATCAAATAGAATAAGGACATTTAGACGAGATGTCAACAGAGTCCACCGCCCTCCCCTCCCCAGGAATGATTTTTCCCCCCTGATGTTACGGGGCGGGGGGGGAGGAGGATGGTGGTGGTGGTGGTGGTGGTGGCTGGTAATCAGCCAAGGAAGGATTGTGTATGCAAAATGGTCTCAGGGAATTAGGGCTTGAGGGTGTGGGTTTGTAGTTTTGGGGGGAAGCTCCAGAAAGTGTCTCTGCAGTGAGATCCCCCAGCTCCACCAGCAAATCCTTGCCAACTCAGGTCCAGACCTACGGGACAGTAGTACTATCTTCCTAGAATTAATTCATCCAAGAGAGGTTAGCCAAGGGTCTTCTTAAAAGCGCTCACCAGGAGCAGGGCACAAGAGAAACAAAGAAAGCAATAAACAAAATGACAAAACTGCCTGATGAGTGGATGACTACTTAAAGGTTTGACTAGGAAAAACAACAACCAAAACTATTCCATCATTCAAAAACAGTTGAATGTTCATTTCTTAAACAAAGGATTTGGAAACTTGTATGATTTAATTTGGATGCAAAATATGTTTTGGAATTTTTTTTCTGTATCTATGCTGATAGTAATTGACATTTTATTTATGCCACAACTTTATCCAACCCAATACCAAAATTTAATGGACTATCTTATGTAAAATACTAAAAACATGGGCCACCTTTTACATTTGTTGAATGATTTTTGCTCCTCTTTAGTCAATTAGGCAGAATTTTAGTTCTTACATTAGAAGTTTACTCCTTTCAATTATTCTTAAAGAAATTTTTAGCAATCTGTAAAATCAACATTATCATTGAGTCTTAGAACATCTTCCTCGTTCAACAAATACCCTTGCTCCCATTGATAATCTCTGTTCTCCCTTCTACTTTAAGGCATTTTTTGAGGCATTCGTCTTTTCTAAATATTTCATAAGTGGAGTCCTACATGTAGTCCTTAGAATAATGTTTTTGAAGTTCTTGCATGTTGTACTATGTGCAGTTATTTTATATTTTTAATTATTGATTAGTTACTTTTCTTTTTTGGTGGTACTGGAGATTGAACAGGAGTTTAGGCACGTAAGGTATTTGCTTTAACGCAAGGCCATATCTGAGGTTCTATTGTTGAATAGTTTTTCTACTGTAGTGACTGCATTTTGTTTATTCATTTACCAATAGTTAATACTTTTGTTACCAGTTTGAAGCTATTGTAAATCATAGTGATAAGAATAAACAGAACCAGTTTATGTGAATGTGTATGATTTTATTTCTTTTGTGTATATATCTAGTGGAATTACTGGGCTGTATGAGAAACTATTTCTAACTTTTAAAGAACATTATAGAGTGACCTTTAAGTAGAAGTTATACATTTGCAAAATATAGACAATTTTGAAGACATTAGTCTTCTTACTGGATTATATATAATTTTATAAATTTATAGAAAGAAGTTCCAGAGAAGAAGCAAGTTGATTCCTCTTATGTTTATAGTTCTAATACTACATAGTTTTGCTAAAATACTAACATTTTTACACATCATAAAACATTGTAAAGAAAAACATCATATAACAGTTTAGAAAGTGTATTGTTTAATATTTTAAAGGCTTTTTTTTGTTTTTTGTTTTGGCCACACCCAGTGATGTTCAGGGGTTAGTCCTGGCTATGCACTCAGAAATCGCTCCTGAGTTGGGCGCCCTAATAGGAATGCAGAGAATGAAACCTGAGTCCTTCTGGCCCATTAAAGACCTTTTTTTTTTTTAATGTAAAACATCATGGAAAGGAAGGTACAGAAATTTCCAATGTATATACTGCAGACATACATAATCTCTTGTATTATTAATATCAATACACAGAGTGGAACATTCTTTATAATGAATAATATTACAGTGATTTATAATCATCTAATGTCCATTTAAATTAAATAAGGATGGCCAGCATTCGTGCTGTTTTTTTGTGGGCATGGACAAAGGTAAAATGGCATGCATCCATCAGTGTAATATTATGGAATACTCCCAAATTTTTTGTGCTATGTGTCTCCACTATTTTCTTAGTGTTAAATGAGAGTAAATTAAGTCTAATCATAACTGTTTTGTTAATGTCCATTGATAATGAGTTAAAAGAGAAATTCTATGTTCAACTGTTGAAGAGACTTAATAATGAATGACTTAATAATAAATTCAATTATATTACATTCCTTCAATGCAAGATTTATTTATTTACAATGTATAACAACCTTTACTAGTGAGAATTTCCTGCTACTGATGTCAACAGTTTCCCTCTCACCCTCCAGGATGCCCTCTTCCCCCCCACCCACTCTCTCCCTCCTGCCTCTGGAGGCATACATTTTACTTCACTCATATACTCTCTCCCTCCCCTCTTTTTCTTTTTGTGATATCGTGGTTTGCACTGCTATAAATGAATGTCCTTCATATTAGACCTTCTCTACTCTAACTGCACTCTTTGTAGAAAGTAACCTATCATGGAATGTTCCTCATTATTTTCATCTCTATTTTTTCTGGATATCATCCCATACTGTCTTTTATTTTTCAACATAAGAATTTTAATTGAGTTAGCAAAAAGTAATTACTTTCTGAATATTAAAACAAAACTACAAATCCTAAGGCAAAATAAGCTTATTTAATAATTGATACAATTTTTAAATTTAACATCCTTAAATAATAATTAAATATTTTAGTGTTGGGTGCAGTGATTTGAGACCCAAATGTATGTAGTTTCATGTTTTCCTATTTTTATAGTTTCTCCCATAAGTACCTTTTTCTGAATCCTGTCTGTTTATCTCAGAAATGTTTATATTAACTTGATTTATGCATATTTTCTAAGTAATCCTCTAACAACATATACAAAGAAAACATTTAAATATATTCATAAAATTAAAAGTTGTTAATTATTATTATATTTTCCCTTTTATTCAATATAGATTAATTTAAGAAATCAAATAGGGTAAGGAGTGATAGCACAGTGTTAGGGCTTTTGCCTTGCAAGCAGCCGATCCAGGACAGACCTTGGCTTGTTTCCAGCATCCCACATGGTCCTCTAGCCAGGAGAGATTTCTGAGCGCAGAGCCAGGAGTAAGCCTTGAGCATCACAGGGTGTGGCTCAAAAAGCAAAAGAAAAAAAAAGAAATCAAATAATCTTTTTATTCAATAGAGATACTTTTTATTCTAACTCTCAATGACAAATTGCATTTGTTTTTGTCCTAAGGTCATATCTAGTGGTGCTCAGAGACTAGTCTTAACTTCCCTCAGTGTTTAAGGGTCACTCAGTAGTACTGAAAAAGACTGCACAGTGCTGTGGACTGAACCTGAGATTTTTTTTCAAGCAAAACTATGCTCCAGTTTTTGGAATTCTCTCTGTCTCTAAACAGCAATTTCATGCATCTGTCAAGGCATTGTGCATTCTATGGACATTATAAAATAGAATGGATTTGTGTCCTGCGTGTAGTCACTCCTATTCTTAAAATGTTACAATACATGATAGAGAACTTTGACTGGAGAATTTCTGTTTGAGTTAAATTAAAAATATTTAAATCTGTATATATTATATTCCTGAACAGAGGGAGGCTGTCTTTTCTAAAATCTTGGGCCAATGAAAATAAAACTACTCAAAATGGAAAAAAGAGAGGCAGGGTAATGGGGATTCTTTAAGATTACATAGTCAAACAAAGATAGGTTGAATCCTTGTATGGGGAAGACAGCATAAACAGACAATATAAACAGATCTTAAGTGCCTCTCTTAGCTTCTTTAGTTCTCCCGTAGGCTCTGCTTCCTCTTAAATCCTAAAATATTCTATACTTATGCAAAAAGTCCATATATGGGGCTGTGAAAATGAGCATGATTAACAGTAAGTTTTCATTTTCCAGTAAAAAAGGAAACTGGAGTACAATGTGATTATTTTATGAACAAAACTATGGAATACAGGAAAGAGTTAAGCAGTCTTATAAAATATCAAAAATTGATATTTGAATCAACATAAGGTGATTTACTTTTAGATTAATTTGTTTGGGCTGGAATACATATAAATATTTCATAATACTTTTCTTAAAATCAGTGTGTGTGGGGAGGCATACATGCATGCATGTGTGTGTGTGTGAATGACTTAGAACTCCCGTTATTTCATTAAATTATTGTTTATTTCAAAAATGAGAATAAGTACTTATATCATAGAGCATTTGGACCCTGGTTTGATATTAGATCTCAAAACACTTAAATAAACTTCTCTAGTCTGCCATTTCCAAAGAGGTCTTGAAATCTAATAAAAAGTCAAATTACAGTTAAAATGGGGTTTATGACAATCTCAAGGCTTGTAGAGTTTGTTAAGCCAAAAGGAGATGTGACAAAAGCCAAAGCTTACACAGAAACCACTCTACCTCTCAGTTCCTCTATCCCTGAAGGAGGATGTCTAGCATAAAGAAGCAGAACAATTCTGTAGTGATAAGTTAGAAAAGCATATAGTATTTTCTATATTTTGACATGTCCAAATTATATGTTTGCATCTCTTTCTCTCTCCTCCTGTCTCTGTCTCTGTGTCTGTCTGTCTGTCTGTTTGTCTCTCTTCTCTCTGTGTCTCTTTCTCTTTCCCACTATCTCTGCTGTGGTAGCTCTAGGAGTTTATTTGCGTCTTGGACAGTAGTTCAAGCCAGAGATACTGAAGGGTGAGTCAGGAGTTTGAGGTGAGGAATTATAGATAAAATGTCTTCAAATTTTAGAGATTTTGGAACTAAAATAATCAGTTTTGGTGATCATGTGTATATGAAATCAGGGAAAGATGTGGGTGAATAATGCTCTAGTTCTTAGCTCAAGTTTGTCTGCTAGCACTGTTTGCAAAGATGAAATGAGGGAAAATGGGGGAAACTTTTGTTTTTTAAAAAAAGTTCTTTTAAAATTCATAGTTCACATACTTCACTTAAGAATGTGACCTTATTTTAAACAGTGCTTATTGCTGATGTAATTAGTCAAGCTAATATCCTGCTATAGTAGTTTGGGCCCTCAAAACAAGATGTGACTAATCTTATTAGAAGAGAAGGGACAAGACACAGACACAGAGAGAGAAGTCAAGTATGTAATAGTGAAGGCGTGCATGGGATTTAAGCAAGTATAAGACAAGGGATTCTAATATTTGCTGACTACTACTACAAGAAGCAAGGAGAGAAGCATTGGATGATTTTTGAGAACCCAAGCAAGAAATAGTGATTTTAGACTATGTGAAAATGAACTGATATTGTGTTTAGGCTCTGTTTTGAGGCATTTTCTTATAACAGGTTTAGGAAACACAGTGAATAAGAGGAACTCAAAGAGAAAAAATATGTATTCAAGCCTCTGTAAAAAACTTTAGAGAAATATAGCTTTGTCTGGCATTGGTATTAAGGAGATAAATACAAAAATTAGATTCCTACGACAAACACAAAGAATGAGCATGCATCCCATACCTCTATACTTAGTTCCCTAGACTGGTAGGGCAACAGATCCTTTTTGTGTATAGCTTGTTGTAGTTTGGATCTCTTGATTCTATTGTTTGGATATTTAGGTTTGACCATTTTTTATTTCCTGAGACCTCTTGGACCCTGGGTTTTATTTTTTCTCAGCTTATGGGAAGACATTGGAGATGATTCATGTTCTATGGATCTTTAAAAAAATGGTGGGCAGGAGCCCTTATTTAGAAGCTAGAATATAAATAAAATTAAAAGAAGAAAAAAAGAAAAAGAAATAAGAAAATAGAAATAATAAAAAACTAATTAAAAAATTAAACAAGGGGAAGCAGATGTGGAAAGTTTTTTGTTTTTGTTTGTTTGTTTGTTTGCTTTTGCATAGGTGCAGTAACTATTGGGGAAATTATAAAGGAAATTCCCATGGCCTAAGAGATATGAGGTATCTCTACGCTTTAAGCATACTGTTATGAGACTGATTACAGGCTCCAAACATGTTCTTTGTCAAACCCCATGGTCTTTCTTATGGTACCAGGAAATGTTCAGCTCAGTTGTGGTTGTCAAAATCAGCCCTCTGTAATTATAGTTCTTGGTTTTTGCACAGATACTAGGACGAACTCTAAGATAGAGTCTTTATGGTCCCAGGAAAAGTTTTGCTCGGTTACAATTGTTGTGGTCAATCTTCTTTAATTAGTGATCTTGATTTTTTAACAAATCCTAGGAAGGAGTGTTGTTTTTTGTTTTTTGTTTTTTTTTGGTTTTTGGGCCACACCCAGAGATGCTCAGGGGTTACTCCTGGCTATGCGCTCAGAAGTCGCTCCTGGCTTGGGGGACCATATGGGAACCGGGGGATCGAACCGCGGTCCTCCTAGGCTAGCGCAGGAAAGGCAGGCACCTAACCTCCAGCGCCACTGCCAGGCCCCGGAAGGAGTGTTTTTTGATTTCATCTCATCATTAGGTGATGAGGTAGGGCTACCTGAAAATAGATCAAGATTGTTGCTATTTCTTTATCAGCAGGGTGTCATATGAACCTACCCTGGCTCATGTTGGTTCCGGAGTTAACTTTTTTTTCCTAGATAAGTAGATGAGAGAGTATATTAAAGTCAGTAATAGTAAGTTACAGCTTTTGGGGACATTTATTGATACTTGAGTTTATTTTTAGGGACTGATTTATTATATTCACCATTTTAACCCATTTTATTTAATTCTGACAACTTTGAAAGCATAAGAATATTAATTTTATTTGCATTATTTGTAATTGCAAGGCATATTTTTGCCATGACTCATTATTTCTGTAAAATTCCCAAAAGGCCTGGAATGAATGGTTCAGCCACAAGTGCTCTAGTCTTGCAAGTGTTGGCCAGGCGTTTGATTAGTTTTCCCTAGTGAGCAAACCAGGTGAAATCTCTGGTGCCACAACAAACCATGTAATCTGTAGTGTATTTCTGGTGCACTGCAACATAGGTATGTGAGCCTTCCATGCAAGTATGTGTGTGAGCACTATAACAAAGTGTTCAAGATCCATATATATCAGGGATGGCGAACAAGTTAGACACAAAGAGCCAAAATTTTAAACTGTGAGAGTCAGAGAGCCCTACCACTGAGTGACCTGCCAAAATGGACAAACACTCACAGAAAAGCATCTAATTTTAATAATAATCTATTAAACACATATTGCATTTTGTCATTTTGAGTGAGGGTCAAAATCTTGCAGTGATGGTGAGGGTGTGCTGCGTCCTCCACACTAAGAACTAACAGCAAGATGTGACCCAACATGTGCCACACGGTCCCCCGCTCGCTGGCCCGTGCAGTTGTTTCTGAGAGAGGGGAGACGGGATGACGCAGCCTGGGTGTGGGAGGGACTCCGCACTTGGAGATCTCTCCTCAGAGGTCCCTCCTCAGAAGAAGCAGAACAAAATCCAAACTTGGCAAAGAGCCACACAATACAAAATCATGATAAGAGGCAAAGAGCCCCATTTTGGCCGGGAGCTGCATGTGACTCAAGAGCCGCGTGTTCACCACCCCTGGTATATGTAAACTTCTCACCTTCAAGACATCTTACAATAGCAACTGAAGGGAAGAAAATATAAATTTTAAAAATTATATTCCCATTTTTTCAAAGTATTATTTTGTATACATAATAATTTTGATGCATTTAAAATACAATCATTTCAGTTACTTTAGAAAATTATGGAGTAGGGAGTCTAGGTTTGTAGTTACTTTTATACCTAAGATGTCTCCAAGCCATTTACTCTGTGTCTGATTTCTCCCCCACCACTTTGAAATAACCTTTCCTGTTGTCTAAGCCTCACACTTCCTTAGAATTCACCTTCCTCATAACTGTCCCTACCATTATGAAACTTCATAGACTTTCTACCCACATACTTTCCTGACGACCAATTTTGCAAATGATGTTATTTGATTTACTCTAAGCTACTTTGATTTTGTTGGTCACCACTTCACTAAGTACAAAAAAATAATTCTACCCTTATTATATGCTAATTCTCTTATTATATATGCTAATTCTCTCTAAATACCTGCAGTACTGGTTTGTAAACATAGAATTTATTATAGATTATACAAAAAAGAAATTTCTAACACTTCAAATTTCTACTTTTACTGTATACTCAAATTTCCTTTGTCTTGAAGCATTTGTATGCTTGTGTTGATTTTCTTTGACTAAATTTCTACTTTTGTATTCTTTTAAAACCATTCTATCATACTTTGTAGAACACTTGTATTCTACAAACTCCATTTCAACCTAGTTGTCTTTTATATTCTATCTCATTTATTTCTAAATTATTTTTACTGGAGACTTTCTTATTCTTGTCTTGTTTGGTTTTTGTTTTTGGTTCACACCATGTGACTCAGGGTATACTCCTGTCTATGTGCTCAGAAATCACTCCTGGCTTGAGGGATCATATGGGAAACCAGGGGATCAAACCGTGGTCCATCCTAGGCTAGCACTGGCAAGGCAAACGCCTTACCCCTTGTGCCACTACACCCGCCCCGCCCCTATTATTCTTATTCCTTTGTTTATAAATATTCAAGTAGAACATTGGGTTATCTGTCCTCCCTGTAACCATATTCCATTTCAAGGCCATTATTTTTCTAATCTCCTATATTAAACTCTCTTACTTTTAGCTACTTTGCTACATTACTATCCAATCATCTACCCACAGCGTGGACAAATTCCTCTGTCAGTGAACTCTGTCAATTAGTGTATTATTATCTGCACTGTTTCTTTTTTTTTTTTCTCTACATAAATCACCTCAGATCTAACACAACATCTCAGTTCTTTGACCTAAAGAAGTTTTACTTCTTACTTAATCACTTCTATGGCCACATCTTGGGCTTGTTAGCATGTGAAATTGACTTCATAAATCTCAAATTCATAAATTCTCTAGTCATAACATTATATATACATATATAATTTTTCAAAAAAATCAATGTAAAGACTTGCAATATAGCAGACTTGCCTTTTGGCCTTATTGGAATAAAATGATCCATTGACTCATTGATTTTCAGTCTTCATGCATTTATCATTTGAAATAAGATATTTTACAATGAATCTACTGTTCCCATAAATGCATGTCAATAGATTACCTAAGAACTCTATGTTTGTAGTCTTTTCCCATTTTCACCCTCATAGTCACAGAGCCTTGCACCACCTGCTCCATGATAATCCCTCATGATCTAAGAAAACCTTTCTTCATGTATATACAAAAACCTGCAAGAATCCTCATATTCCCATGTAGCACAACCAAATTCCAGGTTTTCTTTGAACTGAATGTTCTCCAGGAGACTATATGGAGAAATCCCTTGGCTTTAAGTTTCTATATTTTTGAAAAATTTAAAATACCTCATTTTCTTTTTATACACGACCTGTCTTCATATTTACTGTGAAGCTTTAAGTTATTATTTCATCCAAAGTAAGGCATAGTTTATACAATTTTTACTTTCTATATGACTTAATCTACTATTGGCTAAGAAACTTCAATGCTAACTAAAATAGTCAGGTAAATATAAAAAGTTCATTAAGAAAATGATAGTTTTCCATGATGAAAAAACATGTCAAATTGATTTTTGGAAAAATTAATAATGTCTCATCTTTATGTAAGCCAACCATAGATTGATCTAGAGTGTAAATTATTCTGTAAGAATATATTTTTTCTTCAAATTTTTGGCTCTAATTTCCTTCAACCAGGCTTCATTCTGATACACTGCTTGGTGGCAAACTAATTATCAATAGCTCCAGGCTTAACTTCTCAAATTAAATTTAAATAGAAAAAATTAGTTTTTCTTAGTAGCTTTGGCACTAATCCTAGAATGGATTCATTTTTATCATGGACCCATTCTTATTTTATATTTGTTATGCTTCAAAAAACTGTAGTAATCCTGCTGGGATAAATTTAACTTTTAAACTTATCACTTTGACTTGGTGTTTTTTGAGTGCTGATTTTTCAGGTCTGGCTCTTAACCTCATTTTCATTTTTGGATACAATTGAACCAGCTAGAATTAGGAGAGGAGAAAAAGTTCTTCAAAGGAGAAATGAATGTTAGGTAGGCAAAAATTTTATTATCTATAAATAAATGTTAAGCAAAAGTACAAATAGGCTCTTATTAGCCTGTTTAGCACATTTTATGAATAAAAATATAAACATTATCAGCTCAGGTTTATGATTAAAGAAAAGTATTTTTCAACACATTTCTTTACTGTATTCTTTTAAGTTTAAGCTGGAGATTAAGTATTCTGTAATTTAAGATTTAATACATTGTACAATATTTCCCATAATACTTCTATTTATTTATTTCTTTTTAAATAATATCTTTATTTAAGCACCATGATTATAAACATATTTGTAATTGGTTTCAGTCATAAAGAGAACACCCCACTTTTCCAGTGCAACCTTCCCACCACCAATGTTCCCCATCTCCCTTCTCCCTCTCCCCCATCCCCTGCCTATATCTCAAATACAGACAGGGTGTGGGGAATGAGGGACTTATTTCTACATAACACTTACTAGTGGATTTTATTTTGAGTTATATTTGAGTAAAATTTTGCAGATCAATAGGAAAGAAAGGAAATTTCTTTACAATTTATTTTTTGCAGTTTGCATTGTTTGGTAACTAAAAATGGGGGAAAATTCCTAAACTAGAAGTTGAAAATCTTTGTTGTGTCCTGTCTCAGATTTCAGTCATGTAATCCTAGATGTGCCATTGAATATCTTTTAGGGGGCATTGGAAAACACCCAGTGATACTCTAGGATTACTGTTGGCTCTGCAAGGCTATATGAAAGCAAATGCCCTGCCTGCTGTACTATCTCTCCATTCTCTGAAGGTATTTGTTTTTTATTTCTATTTTTTGGGCCAGACCAGGTAGTAATCATGGGGTTGCTTCTGGCTCTACACTCAAGAATCACTCCTGGCAGGCTTGGGAGATCATTTGGAATGCAGGGTATCAAACCTATATTAGCCACATGTATGGCCAATGCCCTATCCTCTGAATTTCCTGAGAGTTGCTTTGGTCATGCCAAATATTATGCCAATATGAACATAATTTCAGGTCTTCAATTTAAAATTAGCATCTTTAAATGATATCTGTTATTCTATATCTAATCTGTTATTCAATATTTTGATACTACTTTTGATCACCTATTTTCAGTTTGATTTTTGTACTTGGCTATAAATTAATAATTTTAATGAACATTAGGACTTGAATGTAATGCTTATGTAAACAAATTCAAATAAACAAATTTTGACTTAAATGATTCTCCAGATGCTTTTTTGGCGATACTGTGCATTCAGAAGCTTGTGACTAAACCTTTTTCTGCTAAAAGCTTAGAATTACATCTGTTTGGATGAGGTGAGAGAAGATGATATACACAACTTTCTTCTGAGGTACACGGTAATAGTACTGTAAGACTTCAAAGAGTATTAGATAAGACTTTGAAATAAATAATAAATCTTTTAAATATGATGTAGTTATTTGGATGCCCTTGAAGAAATGATTGAATTTTATTGAGCAGGAAAATATTCCTGATTCATAGAGAACATCACAAACCAAGGTAAAATTCTGAAAATAATGTGAAAGAACTGTATAATTTCAGGGACTGGCAGAAGTTGAAGGTAGAAAGATATATATTGCATTGAACAATATTCAATGTTGGAGTGAGGTTTTTAAGTTTAAATTTATAACTAATGTATATTCTTGGAAGATTTTTTATAGGATGCCATATGGTTATGTTGTACACTCTGAAAGAAGATTCATTTTGATTGTTTTATGTGAACAAAAGAGTTGTATACATTGAAAAAGGATCTAGATACAGAAGAAATCATTATCAGTAAAATCCATGGATATGTAAATTGATTTTGGTTTATTACAAACTCAATATAAATTTGTACTGTCAAGTCAGTGTTCAACAAAGGTAGCATTTTGGGGGCATATTTGTTTTTTTGTTTTGTTTTGTTTGTTTTTTTGTTTGTTTTTTTTTGGGTCACACCCGGCAGTGCTCAGGGGTTACTCCTGGCTCCATGCTCAGAAATTGCTCCTGGCAGATACGGGGGACCATATGGGGCACCGGGATTCGAACCAATCCTCTTGCATGAAAGGCAAACGCCTTACCTCCATGCTATCTCCCGGGCCCCATTTGGTGCATATTTGTACTAAATGGTAATCACTTATCTGTTATAAGGAAACTACTTTTTTCTTATCC
>PVKC010039871.1:0-12453 GCA_004027635.1 Crocidura indochinensis | reverse complement strand
CTACAATCTGGAGATTTGGGGGACAGAGTAATTGTACATGGACTCTATTTTGTTTTTCTTGTTCAATGCTGAAAGTTCAAGACTGGGATATCATCGATGGGACTACTGAGAATTCTGTTTATGCGTGATTGTCCTTCCACTGTAACTTTGCCCTTTCCTCTTTCTTTGCATCTCTGCTCTCATAATAAAAAATAAAAATAAAAAAAAAGTTAAAAAAAACTGTGCCAATTTCAAAGATAAGATTTAAGGTTTGGGGGTGAACAGCCAATGTCTGATCGAGTGAAGTCAAATCAAGTTATAATGAGAAATGTTTAGGGTGAAAGCACCTCTTACAATATAAAATTTATAAATTCCTATTCACATAGGATAGATATAAGATAAGAACGTCTTTCTATAAGTAAGATTTCTCCATTTATTGTGCCTATGCAAAAAGGAGCAATGCCACATGATACTACTGGAGTGTATTGGGTAAAACTTGCAAATTAAACAATCCCTTTAACCTGGTTCTTAATGAACTCAGAAACCAGGAGAAACTTATCTACTAGAATTTCCTAAGTAAAGAAATAAAAATAATGGATGGGCAAAACTACGTCTACATAAGGAGGTACACAGTAAGAATTATACCTATTAATGAAATACAACTAAGGAAATATACAAAGGAAATATAATGTCCCCTTTAAGTCTTTTGAAATATTCTAGGGGGAGATAAAATCTGGAGTACAACTTTAGACTGTGACATGGTCTTGTGGAATCTGAAAAATGGCTCACAATAGTTATGGATCCAGAAATGTCCTTGAGGTGATGGTCCCTCAAAAGCCAAATCTGGTATCGAGCAACAGTCCACAGCAAAGGAAGGTGGGAAGAAAGGGGCCTCCAAGAGCAAATCAGCAACAGCAGCAGCAGTTTCTTCCCAGATGAGGCAAAGTGGGCTGGGAGGCTGTCCTTTAGCTTTGGGAGTCAACTGGCAGCTGGTTGAGGTGGAAGGAATGTTCAGGTACTGAGCGGTTAAGAACTTATGGTAAGGGGCTGGAGAGATAACACAGGGGTAGGGCATTGGCCTTGCATGCAGAAGGACTGTGAGTCCAATCCTGACATCCCTTATGGTCCCCTGAGCCTGCTGGGAGCTATTTCTGAGTATAGAATCAGGAGTAGCCCCTGAGCACTGCTGAATGTGACCCAAAAACCAAAATCCAAGAACCAAAAAAAATAAAAAATAAAAAGAATAAATAAAGAATTGATGGAGCGCTAGAGGTAAGGTGCCTACCTAGCAAGCACTAGCCTAGGACGGACTGCGGTTCGATCCCCTGGAATCCCATATGGTGCCGGGAAGCCAGGAGTGATTTCTAAGCGCATAGCCAGGAGTAATCCCTGAGCGTCATATGTGTGTGGCCCAATAAAACAAAACAAAACTAAAGAACTGAAGGTAAAAGAAGTTAAATATGTGGATGAGAAAGTGAAAGGATAGAAAATGATTTGTAAAGTAATAAGCAGGTGAGGGGGGGGAAACGAAGGATTATATATAACAGGGAGAAGGACTATATACAACATAGACAGGCATTATGTACAATACAGTAAAAAGTTGACAGACATGGAGGTGTCTACCACACACGCACACACACACACACACACACACACACGTATGCACGAGCTCATGCGCTAATGCATAAGCATAGACAAAGAATCATTGACATTTTAAGGAAACTATTGACTGAAGGGCTCTTGTGCAGAGTTGTTATAATTGGATATTTGATTTATGTAATTGAGTTTGAGTAGTTCATTTAGAGTCTTGATTTTAGGTCCTCATCTAGAATGCTCAGGACTTGAACATTTGCCAGGATTTCTCTCCATATCCCCCATTGCAGGTGTCTTCCTTAAATTCTCCATTGTTCTTTGCATTTTGGTGGTTTGAAATTCTGGAGTTTCAGGTGTTTAAAAAAGTTATCTATTGAACTGTTTGTATAAGGTGGTGGCCAGAAGTATATCTGCTTTAGAGGTCATTTTCCTAAACAAGCAATGTTATTTAAGTATGATCTAAAAATATTGAAAACTAGTCCATTGGTTTGTTCAGCTGGGTTTTGAGCTATATATTTTTTTTTCTAAAAGAAAAAAGTGCTAGATTCCATCTGCCTGGAACTATATAATATAAATTGAAATGTCTGCTCCCACGCACAGGCCAGAAATGGCCACGGGAGGCAGAGATCAGGCTGGTGACTGAAACTTGAAGGAGGCTGAGGGAAAGCCCTGTAGGCAACACCAGCAGTGTTTGATGATGGGAACAAAGATTCCCTGTTGCCTCTCAGACACACTGATGTCTGCGTGGTTTGGGAAAAGGAGGATTGATGAGAGTGTTCCTGGCTATACCCAGATTCAGATCTGAATTAGCTGCAAGAGGCAGGCAATCTGGCAGGCCACGGAACCCAGAAACTCCCCAAATTTTAATTATTTTTTAAAATACTTTTAGATACAGTTTCACTTAGAAACTGTCAAAAATTGCAATTCTTCTATCCTTATTTCTACAACTCTATTGATAACAAAAAAAACCACACTTAATAAATTGAAATAAAATAACCAGTATCAGTATATGTTTATTTCATTCCATATTTTCAAGAATACTACTAATATTGTTTTTGTTATGTGCATGGAAAAATTTCACTTGGGGCC
Source organism: Crocidura indochinensis (assembly GCA_004027635.1). NCBI lineage: Eukaryota > Metazoa > Chordata > Mammalia > Eulipotyphla > Soricidae > Crocidura > Crocidura indochinensis. Next base: position 9,792 of record PVKC010039871.1, on the reverse strand, counting down.
GGAGCGGTGGCGCAATGGTAGGGCGTTTGCTTTGCATGTGGCTGACCTAGGACTAACCATGGTTTGATCCATATGGTCCCCCAAGCCAGGAATGATTTCTGAGCACATAGCCTGGAGTAACTCCTGAGCATCATCGAGTGTGACCAAAGAAAAAATTCACTTATCAAAGGAATATTTGTATATATTTCTGAAGGAGAAAGCCAATTTGATAGCATTTCTCCAACAAAAAATTTATTAAGGGGCCCAGGAGATAGCATGGAGGTAAGGCGTTTGCCTTTCATGCAAAAGGTCATCTGTTCGAATCCCGGTGCCCCATATGGTCCCCTGTGCCTGCCTGGAGCAATTTCTGAGCATGGAGCCAGGAGTAACCCCTGAGCACTGCCGGGTGTGACCCAAAAAAATTTATTAAGCATAAAGGTTCAAAAAAAATTACCAAAAGAAAGTCTGAAACACAATTGCTTAGTCTCCTATGCATTCTAAGTAATTTTGTTTTAATATCTTTGAATCTATCTTTACTGTTAAATATTTTGTGCTTTTGCTGTTTCAGCTGCTACTTAATTATGTCTAATATGAAAACTTATATGTTAAAATATTCTAAAAATCTTTACATTTCATTTTAAAACTGAGCGGGAGGTATGTTGATATGATTTAATAAAAATTATGGGAAATATTTGTTAAAGATGTGACATAATAAATAGTCCACGAAAATGAGGGATAAAGTTGTGTTACAAGAAAAGTTTTATATTTTGATTGCTAAAACATATCTCATGGAAATATTTTATTGTGTTCCAGGTATTGGTTATTTATAGGAATTATCTTTAAAATAGGAGAAGCAGAATAGGGAAAGTTTATTGCTTTGGTTAATAGTGGGATCTTATACTGTATTATACCATTAATGGAATTTTAGTAAAAATAATCTCAGTTTCTGTTACTAATTACAGACTATGCTATAAGACAAAGGAGTAACAGTTCACAATAAGTAGTAAGTTTCATAAAAGTAAAAAGTGCTTTCTCATATTATCACTGTGACTAGAGATATAAGGTCATTTATTACTCCATGTCAAACGAATATATATGGAAGTATAAACAGTCTATCTAGAGTTTTGTAAAAACACAAAATCTAATGTTTGGGCAAGAATAAATGTATTAGGAAGAACATTGATAGGCATTTTCCTGCCATAATGTTTTAAAAAGCAGTAATTCACATTCATTATTTAGCAATAGAATTTACTAAAAATGATTTTTATGAAAACATTTGTTATTATGTATGGCATAAAACAGAAACTATCAAGCATATACTCGGCTTGCTTTCCTCTGTACTATCTAAAATTACTTCCTGCCTGCAGCCCTACAACAAGAGATTACCACTCTCCAGCCCATGATTAACTCCTCTAACTTCCATGATTAGATCCAGTACTTCAATTCCAGTAACAGTATCTTATTAGATAATCCTTTTTCTTTTCTCATAGCAATTTCTACTAAACACTCTTTCTCCCACTCAATAGCCAAGTTTTTCCCATCCTAAATTAACCTCCTTTTTTGTCCTGCTTTTGAATAATGACTGCCTATAGCCCTCATTACTTTTTCTACTCAAATACTTGATGAAGGAAGAGTGCACTATGGCATTTCCCTATTTTTAAGCAGCATTCAAGTTCTTACATATATATATATATATATGTATATATATACATACATATATACAGTTACTTTATTTAATCATCTTGGTTACAAAATTGTTCATGGTTGATAGTTGAAAATGTACACAAATGCACTTTTCCCATCACCAATGTCTCCATTTTTCCTCCCATTCATCTTCCCCACCTTCTTCTGGAGGAGGTATTTCATGTCTGTCTATCTATGTGTCTGTCTCTCCTTTTTTTGACACCGTGATTTGCATTACTGGTAATGAAGAGATACCATATTATCACTTTATCCCCTCTCTGCACCCAGTTCTTATTAAGAGTTATCAGTTTCAGCTATAATTGTCACAGTGGACCATTCACTACACTAATGCATTTGGTCCTCTTTGTGACAAGTTTCCAATCATAGACTAGTCTTCCTGATTCTCACTTTTATTGTTTCTGGATTTTATTACCATTTCTTTTTTTTATATATATCCCACAAATGTTTGAGACTATCCTATGCATATTCCTTTCCCTCTGACTCATTTTACTCAGCATAATGATTTCCATATACTACTATATACAAGCATATGTACTAGCTTCATTTCTCTTAACATCTGTATAGTATTCCATTTTATAATGTATGACATTTTCTTTAACCATTCATCTATTCTCAGGCACTTAGGTTGCTTCTAAATTCTGGATATTCTAAATAATGCTGCGATGAACATAGGAATGCAGAGGGATTTTCTGCATGTTGTGTGTGTTCCTAGGATCTATTTCTTTTTTTTTTTTTTTTGGTTTTTGGGTCACACCTGGCAGTGCTCGGGGGTTACTCCTGGCTCCATGCTCAGAAATTGCTCCTGGCAGGCATGGGGGACCATATGGGGCACCGGGATTCGAACCAATGACATTTTGCATGAAAGGCAAACGCCTTACCTCCATGCTATCTCCCGGGCCCCTAGGATCTATTTCTAAGAGTAGTCTTGTTGATCATATGAAAGCTCAATTTCTAATTTTTTGGGGGAACACCCAGTGATGCTCAGGTGTTACTCCTGGCTATGCGTTCAGAAATCGCTCCTAGTTTGCTGGACCATAGGACGCTGGGGATGGAACCATGGTCCATCCAATGCTACCACAGGCAAGGCAGATGCCTTACCACTTGCTCCACCACTCCGGCCCCTCAATTTATAATATTTGGAGGAATACCAATTTTTTCCCAAAAAGGCATAACCATTGTGCATTCGCACCAGTAAAGAATGAGAGGTCTTTTTTCAATCTGCCTGTGCACCTGCACTGGTTGTTCTTGTTCTTCGTGGTATGAGATATTTCATTGTTGTTTTGACTTACATTCATCCTGATCAGTGATGTGGACCAGTGTTCAATATGCTTTTTCTTTTGGCTATTTGTATTACTTTTTTAAGAAAATATCCGGTCTTTTCATCACCCCCATTTTTGATGGACTTATATAGTTTTTTTTCCTTTTTGATGGGTTCTATCAGTGTCCTGTGTATCTTTGATATTGAGCCCTTATATGATAGATATTGGGTGAATAGTTTCTCTCATTTGATGGGTAGTCTTTATACCCCAGTCATTGTTTATATGTTTTTGAAGGGCAGATGCTTCTCAAACTGTTTATCTTTGCTTCTACTTGATTAGACAATATTGTTTCATTTTTTAAGTTGCCTTTAGCTTCATTTTCATGGAGTATTTTAAGTATTCTGCTTAAATTCTCCTATAGTACCTTATATAGTTTCCACTCTGATATCAAGTTCTTAATTAAAATTGCATAATTAAGTGGCACAATTAAAATGGCATACTTCCCAAAGTATTGTGCAGATTTAATTTAATCTCTATAAGAATAGCTGGGACATTTCTCAAAGAAGTGGATCAAGAACTACTTAAATCCATTTGTAACAATAAATGTATATAGATAGCTAAATTATTCTTTCCACAATGTAAAATTGTACTATAAAGAAATTGTCATTGAAACAGCATGGTATTGTGATAAAGACAGATCCTTAGATCAATAAACTTGAATATTCTGAGACTTACCCCCAGGTATATGATCATTTAATCTTTGATAAAGGAGCAAGAAATACAATGTGGATGAAGGAAAGCCTCGTCAACAAGTGGTGCTGGGAAAACTGATCAACCACATGCAAAATACCAGTTTAATACCATTCATTATTTAAGTCCTTGAACTCTTGCTTCTGCTCCCACCAGTTTACTGAACAGCTCATATTTCTAACTGTGACCTTTGGGTCATCTTAATAGTGTCTTTGCAGCCTTTGTTGTTCTCTGAAAATCCTTCTAACATACTCATTCAAAGAGAAACATTCAAAAATTCTAATGTTATCAGATTCTCCACACTTTTAGAATAAATCCTACTGGCCCAGATCTGTCTCCCATCTGTTCCCTTCTCAATCTTTATCTCTTTCCTTTTCCTGATCCAATCAAGAGGAACTACTTTCTTTTTACTTTCTCTTTTTAAATAAATAATACCCTTTTAATTCTGTACCTTTGAATTGCTGGTCATGTTACCTGAAAGTCCTGCCTCCTTCATTATAGCTCCAGAATTTAGCATAGAACATAGCTCAGTAGTTTTTCTTTACTGTATAGATTAAAATAATCTTATATCTTAGTATATTTAGATCACACTACACTAAAGAAATCCATGACCTTTTATTCTGTGCCTATCCAAAACTTTTATACACTTAAGTTATAATATTCTGACTTCTTTGCAGTTATATTTAGGTATTATCTTATTTTTAATTATTTTTATGAAAATATCATATTTTTTAAATTTTGGGCCACACCGGGTGATGCTCAGGGTTTACTCATGGCTATGCACTCAGAAACCACTCCTGGTTGTGGGGACAATATGGGACTCCAGGGGATCGAACCCAAGTCTATCCTGGGTCCACTGTGTGCAAGGTAAATGTCCTACCTCTGCACCATTGCTCCGGTCCCTGAAAATATTATTTTTATTTTATTTTATTTATTTGTTTATTTATTTATTTATTTTAGCAGTGGTTTGAGTTTAGTCCTTGGGGGTCAAACCCAGTGGTACAGGGGATAATGAGGAGTGAAAGATCAAACCTGCTATTTGACTACACATTTCAGTCTATGTATATAAGTCTCTCTCTATACTGTTAAATTAGAATCTATTAAAGAATACTTTGAAAGAATTGCTTAAAGGGAAGAACTTAAAAATTAAATCTTTATTTCTGATAGTTAGAACATACTGAGAAAACCCACTTTAACATCCTATGGGTAATGAGACAAATTGCCAAGATGTAGCATTTTAAATCTATAGACATTTAGTATTTTACATTTCTGGATTTCATATGTTTAAAAAAGGGTCTCACTGAACAGAACCCTAAATATGCAATAATCTATTTCTTCAAGTGTCAGGCATTTTTTCTTAGTTCGTGGTCTACCTCTGTCAGGTTCAGAGCAGACAATAAATCTACCTTTTTTTTCCCTTAAGTTTGATTTTGAGGCCACACCTATCTGTGCTCTTGGCTTACCTCTAGTTACTGAGTAGAAACAAAACTGTTGAGGCTCAGGATTACAACACCACAACTCCAGTCCTTTCATGAGTGTCTATTTCTCTCCACCAATGTCCCCAGTTTCCTTCCAGTTGGTTAGGCTGCCTTTTTTCATCTTTAGCAGACACTTTTCACCTCCATGCTGTTGTCTTTGTAGTTGTCATTGTCATCCTGACCTGTTTCTGCCCCTATCGCCACGCTAGTGGTAGGCTTCCTATTAAAGACCTGTTCTTCAGTTCTTTATTACTATTGCTTTTGCAATTATTATTCCCTGCTATATTTCTTTTTTTTTTTTGCCACATATGAGAGAGATCATCTGATTGTGGCTTTCTTTTAACTTTATGTCCTTCATGTAATGCCCCCATAAAACTGATTTGCCATATAATCCATGCAGTGGCTCCCATTTACATGATTTTCATCTGTAGATTCTTTAAAATATTTTTGGATTATTTAGAAATGCTTATTTTGGGGTCGGGTGGTGGCACTGGAGGTAAGGTGTCTGTCTTGCCTGCGCTAGCCTAGGACGGACCATGGTTCGATCCCCCGGTTTCCCATATGGTCCCCCAAGCCAGGAGCGACTTCTGAGCACACAGCCAGGAGTAACCCCTGAGCATCACTGGGTGTGGCCCAAAAACCAAAAAAAAAAATAGAAATGTCTATTTATATTTACCTGAGAGTATTTCTAGCCCACCTACATAACCCAGGTTATTATCAATATTAAGTATTAATGTAAAGGCAGATAGATTTTATTAAATGAAACTTTTTTAGAAATTTATGAGCAGAGAGAAAAAAAAGAAAATATGTTTAAGAAAGAGTACAGGTCTCTCCAGAGTGGAAATAAAAAATAAAAAAGCAAGTGAGATATCTGTTCAAGGAAGAAAAAGGGCTTGATGATGAATCCATTATTAGTTTGAATCTTTACTGAAATACTGTGATTACCTATACTGTTAGTGTTTGTTTTATGCTTATATTATGCACACCCATCACAAGAGTACCCACTTCCATACCAACCATACCCTCAATAGCAACAACACACAACAAACGAATAACAAATCAGCAACACCTTCCTTTTTAACAACAAACACCCTCCAAAAATTTAACATGTATCCATTGTTTTGCAGACTCTTTATCTATTTCCTTGCCACCCTTAAATATGAAAATGTCCCAGGACTGCCTGTGATCTCAGCCTTAATCATTTTCTTCCCCTGTTGTTGCCCCTTCTCCAGAAACTTTGGCAAACAGACCCATTTTCCAATAAGAGAGCCTCAACAATTTTCTTCTCTCTCACTCTTTCTCACTCTTTGCTCCCCTCTCTCTTGTTTCTTTTTTTTTTCTGTCCCAGGGTGATGCTAATTTGCTTTGTATTTCTGTCCAAAACACTTTCCCTATACTCCCATGTTCTTCCTGTTTCCTACCTCATTCAATCTCTAAATTTCCCTAAGGTAATTTTGGAGCAGAAAAGCCAGCGAGACTGCTTCTATTTTTCACCTTCCACATACCCTCCCTGAGGCAAAAAGCAGAAATCGTGCTGTCTACATAAGTGGAGAGAAGGGGAAAAAATTACAAGAAAAAATAGATTTATATCTTAATAGTGTCTCACCACAAATTCAGTATTGCCAAGTAGTCTGACTGGCAAGACCTAAAACTCTAATTGAATCTCATAATTCCTCTGTGTAAACATTTCTGATGCCTTCTAATTGTGCTGAACATTACATTCTAAACTTCTGACTTGAACAAGTTTAAACAAGTTAGCAAAGCCTTCTCCAGTCTCTTTTCCTGTCAGTCCCTCCCTCTTTTGTTGGACTTTATTAATCTTCTATCCCTATGAGAATAGATAGGTAAGGTACTCAGAGTTTAACTATGAATATTGATAGTATTTGCTCTTAAAATTCCACTCACATTTTACCTCATAGAAAATAAAATAAATTCAAAAGCCAAGAAGAATATCACTGAAAAAAATCTAGATTTAAACCTGCTTTCATGGAGGTGGAGCACTTGCAGAGTGGGTAGAGCGTTTGCATTTTATGTGGCCAACCCAGTTCAATTCCCAGCATCCCATATGATCCCCCACGCCTGCCAGGAGTGCTTTCTGAGCAAGAACTAGGAGTAACCCACGTGCCTTTTGGTGTGGAAGAATAAAAACAAAAACAATGCAAAACAAAACCAAAACTGCTTTCTATATAATGTGACAATGTTTATGTATATGCTGTCTTTTTTGTACATTATTTTTTCTTTTATTCAAGAATTTATCTTCAGTGCTATAGTATCATTCTCAGTGTTTACTGAATGGAATTAGGATGTTACAAAGGCATTTATGGTATATTTGGTCTTATTGTTTATAATTTTATTTCACTCTTTATTTTTTTGATATCTTATTTTTACTGATATCTTACTGATAGTCTTCTACTTCTCTTTTTTTATATTTATGCAAAACACTTGAGAAATATTACTACCTTCCTCACATTTCTGAATATTCAAGTTTAAGGTCATGTGAAAGCAAATTTCACTAACAAGTGATTTCACTGATGTATTTTACTAATGTAGATAGGAAGAAAGTATAATAAAATTGTTCTTGCAAAAAATGACTTACCTATAATGAAATTGTTTCCTGAAGATTAAAAATTAAAACTTTAGGGCCCAGGAGATAGCATGGAGGTAAGGCGTTTGCCTTTCATGCAAAAGGTCATCGGCTTGAATCCCAGTGCCCCATATGGTCCCCCGTGCCTGCCAGGAGCAATTTCTGAGCGTAGAGCCAGGAGTAACCCCTGAGCACTGCCGGGTGTGACCCAAAAACCAAAAAAAAAAAAAAATTAAAACTTTAATTACAAGTAAGACAACCTTTCACTCAAAGTAGGGCATACTAAACCTAACAATATATTATGGGTGAAAACTTAATAAATTCCTATATCTATAAAATGTTTATCTTCTCATATTATAGTTGTGGAGTATAAAAAATGAAAATATACATTATGTTATAACTCTGAAAGGAGTCAAATCTTACTAATTTGTTTTGCATTCAACTTAAATTTCATTCCATTTTATCTAACAATGTATTTAGATTCAAAAAATTTGAATCCGGGGTCCGGGAGATAGCATGGAGGTAAGGCATTTGCCTTTCATGCAAAAGGTCATCGGCTTGAATCCCGGTGCCCCATATGGTACCCCGTGCCTGCCAGGAGCAATTTCTGAGCATCGAGCCAGGATTAATCCCCGAGCACTGCCGGGTGTGACCCAAAAACCACAAAAAAAAAAATGTTTGAATCCCCAAAGCAGCTAGGGAATTCAAAATATTTCCCATAATCATAAATCATAAATTTGAAGTGATTTACTTTTACTTTAGTTATATTTGTTTTGTATTTAGTGCTTTATACTCCATAAAGACACTTCATGACAAATTTGTGTGTATGGAGCTTGGGGAAATGTTTAAAAACAACTGCCAAAAAAATACTAAGGTAATGAGAAAACAGATTGAAAGGAAAGCATATAAAGAGCTAGCTCAAGGCATTAATAATCAAGTTATCATGGGATCTCTAACCTAGACGAATCCTGAGAGCATTTTAAATTGGGTCAAGGATCTTTCTGAACCTTTTAAACTATCACTTTGATCAGTCATTGAGTACAAATTACCACTGGACTGGGACACACCTTGGAATAAGCAGATGCCTTCTGCTAAGGGCAATGCCTTGAGAGAAAGAGGCATAGGTTGTGAGCAATCTGCAGCCAACGCTCAGTATCTGGAGGAATAAGTGCTTCATGCAAGAAAGTCTCTACTTACTCATCAAAAATGAGCTTTGAGGGTAGAATGACTGATTTATCTGAAGAGTACCAAGCACTTTTACATTATATCTTTTCTGTCACTCAAGTTATTATTTATAACCTTGAATGCTGAATGCATGATTACATAAAGGAAAATACTTTTGTTGGTATAGTAAAAGTTTAAATAATAAGATTACTGGCAAAATAAAAAAATATAAACAGTTTCCCTGAAACTAAAAAATTAATTGTTGGTTAGTATTTGTTACCATTTCTAAAAGAGGCCAGAGTGATAGCACAGTGGTAGGGCATTTATTTTGCATGTGACTTGACCCAGAACAGACCTGGGTTCCATCCCCAATATTCCATATGGTCCTTCAAGCCAGGAGCAATTTCTGAGAGCATAACCAATAAAAACCCCTGATTACATTGGGTGTGGCACCAAAAAAACAAAAAAAAATTTTATAAGTGTGAAGAAATCCGTCCCCAGGAGAGGTTCGCTAACGGAGGTAAGGAGGACGAGGTCTCTCCCCTCCAGCTCGGAGAACGCGTCTACCACCCAGTAACCAGTGGTTCTGAGGTGAATCGGCGGATAAACAGCTCACGGAGAGTCAGAATTGTGGAAACATCAGCTTTATTCGGTGGAATGAACTGAGGTCCGATATCTCAGCATCAGTTCCAACAAAAAGCCCCTAAGCCTTCCACAGACTTCTGTTTTATACACTAGAATCAGGTACCACCCTAGGGTAGGGGCAGAATGCCAGGTCACACCCTAGAGTAGGGTCCAATCACTGATCAGGGTAGGATCAGGGTAGGTCCAAAAATGTTTATACATAAAAATTCCAAATCATGATAAGATTAGA
>PVKC010039870.1:0-12459 GCA_004027635.1 Crocidura indochinensis | reverse complement strand
AGAGAAGAGAAGAGAAAAGAAGGGAGGGGAGGGGAGAGCAGATGGGGGGAGAGGAGAGGAGGGGAGAGGAGAAATGGGGAGGGAAGAGGAGAGAAGAGAGAAGAGAAGAGAAAAGAAGGGGGGGGAGGGGAGGGGAGGGGAGGAAAGAGGAGAGGAGAGATTAAAAACCTTTCACTTGTAGGAGCTGGAGAGATAGCATGGAGGTAGGGTGTTTGCCTTGCATGCAGAAGGACAGTGGTTTGAATCCCGGCATTTCATATGGGCCCCTGTGCCTGCCAGGGGCTATTTCTGAGCACAGAGCCAGGAGTAACTTTTGAGCACTGCTGGTTGTGACCCAAAATCCAAAAATAAAAAGAAGCAACCTTTCACTTTCAAATCAACTGACTTTAACCAGTAGAATTCTGTCCTGGTGGGGCCCGGGAGATAGCATGGAGGTAAGGCGTTTGCCTTTCATGCAGAAGGTCATCGGTTCGAATCCCGGTGCCCCATATGGTCCCCAGTGCCTGCCAGGAGCAATGTCTGAGCATGGAGCCAGGAGTAAACCTGAGCACTGCCAGGTGTGACCCCCAAAAAAAAAAAACCACAAAAAAAAAAAAAAAAAGAATTCTGTCCTGGTGTCCAGGAACATTTCCCCCAACTTGCTTTTTCCCTAACCTCTTCCTTTGAGATGTAAAAACCCACTGGATAGTTGACTTGACAGTTCCCCACCTGGGATGGGGGGGAGGGGTTGTTTGAATAAAGAGAGGAGTCTGGCTTTGGGAAAGGGAGAGAAAGCACATGGCAGAGAGAGGCTATGAGGAAAAAGCAAACTAACTCCAATAAATCTGATACTAACTGCTTAGTGTATTATCTCGCTGCCACTACCCTGCTTCATCAAACCCATTTGCCTAAGGGGTAAGAAACGCAGTGCCTGGGGTGGACTCACCAAGTGGTGGATTTTTTTTTTCCTGCATCCTGGTATGAGGATTCCTTTTGACCCATTATTGTATTTTATTTTGGCTTCTACAGTGGTGCTATGGTTTGGGGATGGGTAGGCTGGACACCCCAACTGGACAGGATGTCTTGACCCTATAGTCTGAGAATGTAGTGCTATTCAAGCTACCTACCCCCAGAAGTACTCAGAGATTATCAGGGGCCATGTTGCTCCAGGGACCAAACTGGTGTGTCAGGCAAGCAAGGCATGTGCCCTAACCCCTATCGTTTGTCCCTGATTTCTATTTCCCTAATTTAATCACAAAGAAATTCTGGTTTGATTTTCCAGATAAAAGGACACAAACACACACGGAACAAAATCTGAAAAATGGGTCAATAAGAGACACTTTTGAGGAACCAGAGAGATAGCATAGCTGGGAGGGAGTTTCCTTGCATTCAGCTGACCCAAGTTGGATCCCAGCATCCCAATGGCTCTCAAGCCTGCCAGGATTAATTTCTGAGTGCAGAGCCTGAAACAACCCGAGTGTCACCAGGTGTGGTCCCAAAACAAAAAATAAAAACAAGTAAACAAACAAAAAAAAGGTGACACTTTTGAGAGAACAGTGGGACCAATATCCAGTACCAAGTTACTGAGTGAATAAAATTTCCTACAAGAAGCTCTTTAATGCCAGATAACCACACAGCCATGAATATCAACGTCTAGAAATCTCTATATGCAGAGAATAAGGACACCTCACTACAAGGATACAGGGACACAAGTTTCTCCTCTCTCACCATGGAATGTTGAGTCTCCTAGACATGGGACTGGAACAATAGCACAGAGGGGAGGGAAGGATGATTGCCTTGCAGGCAGCTTACCCAGGTTCAATTACCAGCATCCCAATATGGTCCCTAAGAACTGCTGGGAATGACTCTGAGCACAGAGGCCAGAAGTAAACACTAAACATTGCCAGGTATGGAAAAAAAAATTGTTTTAAAGTCTCCTGCTCTTGATGCCACCAGGGAAGGAAGGTGGTATTCCCAGAGCAAATACAATATATTTTTTTGAGCAAAGCATTCTGAGTGCCGGGGAAATGTTAACTGTGGTACAAAATGCCCTCTAATGAGCTACCATTGCTTACAGGGTGGGTCTCCTGGTGGATGAAGGCTATGAAGATCGAATTCTGGTGGCGCATGACATACATACAAAGCATCGGCTGATGAAATATGGGGGGCACGGCTATTCTCATATCCTCACCAACATCGTGCCCAAAATGCTGCTTCGAGGCATAGCCCAGCATGCCATTGACAAGATTCTTCTCGAGAACCCTCGGCAATGGCTCACTTTCCGATAGGGTGGCTCGTTATGAATTCATACCCCGAGCATCCAACTTGCTGAGAATCTGAGAACACAGGGAGTTGCAGCCAGTGCACTGTGACATATGAACCGATGCTGGCCAGGACGAATAAGAAACCAAGTCCTTTTGTTTTTTTGGAGAATCTAAAGAGTTTTGCCTTTTCAAAAACTGCGATCTGCCCTAGGACCCTAATTGATTTCTACTGTTTCACCTGAAAATAGATCCGCATTCCAATTGCCAAACCGTGATTGACGGTGTGTCTCTCCACAGTGAAATTGTTTTGTTGTTTTTATTTTCTGAATCTATTAGCTGTTCTACTTGAGAAAACGCAAAGGGTTTCTAGCTGAAGTACCTCTTCTGGAACAATTGAATGCTTCCTGTAATACTGATGATCCGACTAATTATCCTGCTGTTCTTTAATTAATGCTTAATGAATAATATCGCACGTTAAAAACAGCTTCCCCAGCAAGGGATGTGAAAATTTCAGCCTTTTTTTTTTCCCTCCAAAGGATACTGTCATACAATTACAGTAATGCATTTCACAAGGTAAAAATATTGTAGCAATTAACCCTTTGCTCCCCAGATGCCTATATGTTCTTATAATAATAATAAATTTAATTTGGTTTTGCCTTTCTGTGATCCAGTCAATGTTGTTGTGCTTGGAAGATTTTCAGGATAGGGCATGAACAGATAGATCATAGTACCAAGCTGTAAAAATTCAATCATAGAAGTCCAAATATATTACATAATATAGTTTAATGACTCATTACATTTGATAACAAAGGCCACAATTTAATCAGATAGAATGCAAAAAAAGAAAAATGCTTGCCTTTATATATATATATATATATATTCCCTTTATTTCCTTTATCATTTTTTTCCTTAGGCCTAAATAAAGAAACTAATACTTATTTATCTGAAGAAAAGGTCAGTTCTATTAGAAATGGCAGCCTGATTTTAGAGTCCATTTTCTAAAAGATACCCAGCCCTGATTTCTTGGTGTGCAAATAAAGCCTTTTTAAAATTCTTCATCGATGTGTACTATCATTTATAAATTAACCTTTGGTGGAATCCTCATTGTACTGTTACCTAAAATAAACTCCAAATCCTTGCAGTCCATTTTTTTTTTTACATAGAGTTGAATAGAAATAAAAACGATCACAACTACTTTATGACTTATCTCACATATTAGAAAGGCCAAAAAGAATTAGTCATTGTTCGTGATGGATGGACTAAGTGCTTTCCTTCATGTAAATCATGCCAGTTAGTCAGACCACGGCATTTCAACAAAGCCAACAGCACCTTCAGTTAGGAACACCATGCCTAACTCCTTTGGGAAGTTGAGGGTTGCAAATAAAAGATGTTTCTATGGCTCAAAAATGATATGGAGCTTTCTGTGTATTAGAACAGAAAGTACCACAGAGAAAATGAGCCAGGAGAACAAACTAATTCCTTTAAATGGAAAAATGCAAATGTCCTTCACTAGTGAAACAAGCAGATTTTGAAATCTGTTTTTTGTCTTTTTTTTTTTAAATCAACTTGTCAAAGAGATTTCAAAGGCAACTGAGAGAGGAACAGATTTGTCACCGTGAGAGTGGAAGCAGTGTCTGATAGTTAGGATAGATCAACATGCATTTTTAATCTTTTCCTTAGATTAAAGAGATGGCTTTTGGCAGTGGAGTTTAACCAAAGAGAAAGGATTTGCACTACTTTCCAAATCTCCTTTCCTGTCAACTTCAATTCACCTGAGAAAAAGAAAATAGTTGCTCGTTCAAATGCGTCCAATCCAGAAACATGGCAAACAGGAGCGACCTTGTATCTGTGGGCCTAATATTAACAGTCGGCCACCAATTACAGTTAAAGTATTGAATGGCAGGTGGGAATGAAGAAACCATAGACCTCACTGACACACAGACAATTATCAGGCAGTTGAACCAAACAGTATGCCCTTTCCTTGACCACTCTGAAGAAGTCACTTGTTATTTCTTGCCCACCCCCCCCATCTATTTTTGTCATCCAAAAGATGTTTCAAATTCAAAGGAAGCCACATCATTTAGCTGTGTGCTTATGGAAGGGTCTACATAGTCACTTTGGGAAAATTAACATTTTGTGGCTATGCAACCATGGTGCCTATGGTCTGAAGTCACATACATACACACACATCCACACACACACAAAATGGCTATATGAATTACATTTTCTCTAACACAAATATTCATATGTCAGATGAAATGCTATGTGTCTTTTAGCCGCTATCCATATAAAATCTAGACTTTGTTCATATTGGTTATATGTGAAATTATTCATTTTGAAGTAACCCTAGCCCAGCCTTGCAGAAACTATTTGAAGGCCCACCTTAGTTTCCCCTTGGCAATGCATGCAGTAGCTCAAATTAAACCTTTTTGCATTAGATTATGAATAATCTTGTGTTCCAAAGAAGGTCAAAAAAAAAAAAAAGCCTCAGTCTGATTTCATGGCAAAGAATCAATTTCTTTCTTTCCAAGAAAATTTTCACATAGGCTCTGGACAAATGGACACAAAGGGGAGATTTTTCTAAATATCCTACACAGCTATACATTTTCACACTGAGAGGGTCATCCTATGCTACAGTTGGGCTCTCTTTCTGGAAAAACAATCACCAGGCAAGAGAGAAAAAGGAAATTCAGAAGAAAAAGAAAAGGTGAAAATGACCATTGGCTTGGGAATTCCCTCACATCTAGAAAATTCCAGGTTAAGGCTTGAAGTTGAATCATTCCCAAGTCTAGATCTAAAGTTAACAAGAGTACAAGGCAAACAATTTCTTTGGGGACAAGCAGCATTTATGTCAATGAGACCTTCTCTTGTAGGGTTCAACCATTCTTCCCCACCCTAGGAGTGGACTCCAAGTATTGGAATAAGCGCAGGTAAACTCACGAGAACTGAAGCTGACATAGGGTAAAAGCAGCAAAGATCACAGTACACCAAAGTATCATATATATTGAAGAAATAATTCTGTGTCTTAGATTTTTCTATAAAAATTTGTGATCTCTATAGGACTTCATTCACATAGACACTAAACGATACGAAGTATTTGCTTTGGCGGCAGAGGATCACACATCTGCTTATTTTGCTTTTAATATATTATTTTTTTTTTACATAATGTGTCTGAGGATACAGATGTGAGTCAGGTAGCATTATATTTCCCCACAAATACAACAGAACTGAGGTGGCCCACATTTGGCACCCCTGGGGATCCTTGATTCACAGAAGCAAGTCAGATGAATCCAGCGTCCAAACGCTTGGTTTCTGCAGGATCAGTCAGCATAGATAATAAATCCAGAGAACGTGCTGTATTTGTTGTTGTTTCCTCCGTGAGCTTTCCCGCCATCTAACTTGATGTAGATCTCATCCCCTGGCTCCAAATGCAGGACCACGCTGTTGCTGGCATAGTCATAATTCTGGTCAGCATCCTGGGCAATAGCACTGGCCCGCACCTATGGGAAAGACTCAGAATTAGAGTGCAGAAACCACCATTTTTCCAAGGGTTTGCTTGTTGTTTCTTACATCCCTCCCTTTGTCCAGCATCATAAGCAATCTTGCCACTGGGGTTCAGACTCAGGCACTGTGATCCCACATCTTGATCTGAGAGCTTTGTGGGATGTCTGGTTAACAGTTTACAAATGTGTTTTTTGAGCAGTCAAGGAACTGGGAATTCTCCTGGTCTTTTCTGAATACATATTGGAAATTAGGCATACATAACAATCTATTCTCTATCTTGGGCACTGCTTTTTTCCTAATTTCTTGAATTGCTATAGCCTATCACTTCTTGAAATGGGAATATTAGTGGGTTTTTGTTGGGTTGGGGGGGCTAGATTTTGTTATTTTAATTAAGTGAAAAAAAAAGGCCATGTTCTAACCATCTATTTAGGTTTATAAAACTTTGATCCAAAGATCAGTTGGGTCCATGAATATTAGTGATGAGATTCACAGCAGGCAGACTCAGAAATACCTCCCCCTCTCATTCAATTGCATTTGAAGAAAAGGTGGTAGAAAGTCTTGTGAGTTAGAGTTTGTGAATCTCATTCAAGCAGAGCCCCATGTACCAGAAGCTTAACTAACTCTTTTCAGCATCTTTATTTAGTCCTTCCAAGTTTTCAGTTATTTTTATTCTTTTTAAGCTTTCTTTTGGCTGCTTAATTGTGATGTGTATCAAAGATTTATTTCAGTTCAACCTATCTCAAAGTTACAGGAAGAAATAACTTTTCAAGATGTGTGGTCTCTAAAATCTCTAGAATGTTTTAATGATCTCCTTGAATCTGCTCTTCTTACAATTAGGCAGTTGTGAATCTGTGGTTTGCCTGGAGATTGATTAAAATTATGCTTGTTGAGCCTCTGATCTCATTACTGAGTTGACAGACATTTATTTGCAAACAGTCAAATTGCCCATCATATCAAGTAACACGGACTTTCTGTCAGATCCTCAACTCAAATGAGGCTTCATATTAATTTAGAGATATTTTGACCGTGTCTTGGAATTTCTTTCAGTAGGCAGACTTGTAAGTGATTTATTTCAGGAAAACATCTCCTACTTTGTGGCTTGTTTCTATTCCACTGTAATGATATTTCCCTGAATAACATAGCAAGTGATTTAGTGGTTTTGTAAACCTGCAGTGTGTAATAATGCATGACTTGGGGTACAATAGGCTGGATTTTATCACTTGGCAAAATGAGGGAAAGGAAACATAAGTCAAGAATGTTCATGCATTTCTTTCAAAATTTAAATGGTAGGCTTCCAAATTAAATTTTCATGGGGTATGCTCTCACATTAATGCTGAAATGTTACAAAATAAAAAAAAACCCTTTAAACTGCTGAAGTAGTAATCTGAGTAATATTTAAATTTTTTCTTGCTGGGTATCATATAGCATGAGGAGGGAATAAAAGGCTTAAAGGATCGAGAATTGCTAACTCTGTGCTAAGTGACACTAATATAATGAATGCAATATGACATGCAGTTATGCTCAGAAGCACCATCTCAAATGGATACAGCGATTTAGTAGTGGGGTCTGCTTGACCACCAAGGAAGAATACAATTTAAATTCGGAATATTTTGTAGGCACTAATCTTAAGTTTGTAGGAACTGAATTAATTAATTTTATCTAGTCTTTCATTCCCCAAGTGGGGGTGGGGAGAATGCTACATGGAGGATATCAAAATTATAATCTCACATTTTGATATGTGAATTTTTAAAGGGTAAGAAAAAAAAGACAAGAGATACAGAACAGTCATTAGCCATATTTGTAATATATTTAGCAACTACCCCTAACATACTTCAAAGTTATTTTCACCAAAAACACATTGAATTTGGTACTTTGGGTATTTAGTCAAAGTTCTAGGTGGAAGCGCTACTTTTATACTGACTGTTTGAAGACATTTGGGCAGCGGGACTTAATAAAAATCATGTGATATAGGGACACTAATCTTAACGAGACAGATGTGATGCCATTTTTTATTCTCTAGGGGATAACCACAAGGCCACAGGACAGGTGTTATCATTTTCATTCAATAGGTGTCACCAGGAAAGCCTGCAAAGACATTGAGGTGACCCCTGGAAGCTCAAGGTCACTCCTTTGACTTTCACTTCCTTTGTTGGATCCAATCAACGTGATTGTTTTGTAATCAAAGTGCTCTTCTGGATTTACAACCCAGAGACACTTCCCTCAATCTTGACCAAGGAAAGAACTATCCACATTCCCTCCAAAAGGTTCTTTGCTTGATTTTTAACATATGCCTATTCAACTCATCAGATTCAAAAGGTAAACTGGGACTGGAAATTTCAAACTCCAGCTCACTGTCTTCCCCTAATTCCTTCCTTGAAGCCATCAAACTATTTAGAAGGTAATGCATCCATCCAGCAGGCTATTTTCAGTCTCCAAAATGTACACTGATTTCAGCATTTTCTCTCGGAATATGATACCTCCTTTCCTCAGCCCCATGTACTTCTTGCTACCTAAATGTACTCTAAGATCTTTGTGTTGTATAAGTTAACTCTTTAGCTCCTGCTGGATCCCTGCATCTGCAAATTTCCCAGAAAAGAGATCAAAATTGATCTCATTCATCTCTAGTCAAGGAAAAGCCAGCAACAAAAACTCTTCATTCTTTTTTAATATGCTTCCTTTCACTGGGGGTCGTCACAAATTACATTCTAAGAGGGAAAAATTTGGTCCTTAATTATTTCAGAGTTCAAATCCCAAGTCAGTTTTACTTGTTATTTTGCTGGCACGCCCATGATAGCATCCAAAATTGATTTTTTTATGCTGGCTTTCTGCTCCAACGATAACAAACAGATGAAAAATAATTTCTGTCTTTTAGCTCGCTGAATCCAACTGTTTGTTACCGTTCAGAGCCAACTGTTATGGGTGCCCCACAAAAGAGGGAAAGATTAAATGTCGGTGGATGGTTTCCTGGGGGACATAGGAAAACCGTGGCTCTTTAAGCAAGGTATTTCTGAAAACGTCTGAGATTAGAAAGCTCTAGTTTTATCTGTTTAGTGGGCCTTCACCATTAGAGACAATATTTATGGTAACACCTGTTAATTTAATTAATTGCTGCTGATGCTCTTGTAATTTCATTTTCATGGTTCTTCTGTGGAATCCTAACAAAAGGTTAAGTGGCGCATCAGGTTAATTTACTGGCCTCTGATGCATCCATCTGTGATCAGGCAGTCCACACAAAGCATAAAATGCTTCCTGAATGTTGGGGGGGGGTGGGGGCAGAGAAATTGCCCTACCCAAGAGTGAACTGCAGTTGGGGCTTAATTTGGGGGACTCTCTTTATACCAACATGGGTTTCTGCATTTCTGGCTGATAAAAAAAAATGAGGTCAGCTAAAAAGGGGCAGACTGCTCCCTTCCAAGAAGTCATGCAGAGAGAGAGCCTAACTGAAAAAAAAAAATTAGACTAACACATGTATGTAATGTTCATCAAGAAAATAAAGACTGGGGGAGATTTCCCCCTTTGCCACTGCATGCAGAACCTCTCTTGCCCCCCCCCCCCAATAGTTCTCTTCTCAAGGAAACATTTCTTATCAGGTGGGAATGAATATTCTCGCAAATAGTCCCACTGAACTCAATCACCATGTGTCTACCACTCTTAAGTCATTTTCCTAAATTACTTGTTGCATGTACCTTTGGGAGAAGCAGCAGCAAAGTAAAGCCAATGGAAGGCTTTATAGGGGTGCAGGGCTGCTTCCCTGCCTCCTAGTCCCTTCCTTCCTCTTCCTCTTAGAAGAAGCACTGTATACCCTCACACAGTGGAATTATTTGGAAAAAAAAAAAATTAAAAGGCTTACTGGCTTTCTGGGAATTGGCCTCATAAGGCCTGAGTTCAGCAGTCTTGGCTACCCTCACCAGTCTTTATTTCTCTGTCCCCATTCCCAGTTTGTCAGACAAGAGTCATTTCCAGCTATTTTAGAGGGTGTGCTTTTTACAATTTTGCTGCTGAAACTGGAATCTGATTTCACTGTCATGAGAGCCTCTACAAAGCAATCCCTTTGCCCGGGGTGTCTGGCAGACCTAACCTTTGAGTCAGAGGAGAACCGATTTGTAAATAAATAGCCAGACACCTCCTGGCTGCCTGCTGGGGGGCTGTTCCCAAAGTGCCTCATTAACATGACACAATCACTTTCTTTTGGCACCATGAGCACGTGAGTCGTGCCCCTTTAAACCAGTTCCCTCTAACTAACGCACTGCTCACCAATCTTTGTCAATCTTTGGGTTTCTCTGAATATTATTTTTTATGCATAATAACTGTAACAAATCGCCTAGTCAGTGCCTCCTGGTGGACATTTTCCTTTCTGTGCTCCGAGTCTGCAGGTCCCTGAAGCTTTTTACTTCCCACTTTCCTTACAAGTGAGGTTGCCAGGAGGGCAGAGCCAGGGCTCTTGGGGCTTTTACCAGCTTAGAAACTTTGGATATTTGCTTTCACTTGGGGAAGAGTTCTGAGACTGAATGCGCCTCTGAAAATCTCCCGCGGTTGATAGAAAGCTGGATTCTAGTTTTTGAAGTTCTGACTTCAAGCGATCATCCTAAGACCCTTGTGGAAAGCTGAACGGGGCGCTGGGTGGAAGCCGACCCCCAAAACAAAGATCCCCAAAGCAAAGTTAAAGCCAAGAGATTGGCTCCACAGGGTTAGGCTTGGGGGTAGCCGAAGACACTTTGTGATAGTTACAAATATTAATTTTTCTCCTCTGACCAAGAGATCACACACTCGGAGTTTGCACTGAAATTTTGCATTTCTCAAGCACAAGGTCCAGGTACCCTCACAGGAAACCCACAGTCCTGGGAAGCCCTCATGACCTAGGGCAACGCGAACAGCTCCGGGGAGCAATCTGGGGGCCTGATCCGAGACGCTGTCACGGTCAAGGCCAAAGGGAAAAGGCCTCCTGGCGGGGCGCGGGGGGGTGCTGACACCGGTCGCCACCTAATTGTGCGCCCCTCCCCTCATTTCTTTCGGGGCGCCAACCCACAGACCTCAACTTTCCCTTTTGGAATCCGCTTCCTCGTCCCCTTCCAGGGAACCTGGCGACAGCATCTCCAGAGGGGTAGGGTGTGAGTTTCGGGGTGCCCTAAGCTCCCGCTGAGCGTCCTCACATCCCTCTCTCTCTCTACGGGGTTCTCCTTTCTCCCCAAGACCCGTCACCCGGTTACACCCATCCCAGACTGCTCCCCGCAGTCCTAGCAGTCAGGCAAAGCGAATCTGCGACCCCTCTAAGATTAGTTGAGAAACGGGGGCCTCCGAGGGGGACCCACAAGCAATCCAGGATAGGGGGACCACGGAGTCCCTTCAGCCCATCCCTCTAGGACTAGAGATTCTCCCTCTTTTGGATGCACCGGGGGGTCCCGTCCATGGCGCACAACCTTCCTCCTCCACCTTCCTCCGATGCCAGAGCGGCGCTTCCCCACTCCACTTCGGTCTCTCCGGGAGAGCCGGGGACGGGAGGGAGGGTGCCCTTTCCATCCCATCCCATCGGGGAGCCCCTCCCCGCACCTGGCCGCGCCCCGCATTGGCGACTCACCTGGTTGTTCTTGCACAGATCAGCCCACATGCTGGTGCCGTCGCCTCCGCGCATGAGGACGTGGTAGGTGAAGAAGTAGATGCCGGGGATGGAGCAGGTGAACTTGCCCGTGGTGGGGTCGTAGTGGTTGCCCAGGTTGGTCACCACGTCGTCGAACTTGAGCACCTCGTAGCCCTCGTGCTGCCGCTTGAGGCCGGCGTAGAAGGCGATCTTGGGCACGGTGCTGTAGGTGGCCGCGCTGATGGCCCCGGCCGCGTTCAGGCCCGGCGCTCCGGGCGGCCCGGGCAGGCCTTGGCGGCCGGGCTCACCTTTGTCTCCCGGGGGCCCCACGGGACCCGGCGGGCCCGGTTCTCCCGGAGGGCCACGGGGGCCCGCCTTGCCCGGCCGGCCCGCCTCGCCCTTGGGGCCTTGGATGAAGGTGGGCAGCGACTGCATGAGGCCGCGGTCGGGCGTGGCGGCGGTGCTGGGCGCCTTGGTGCCCCCGTAAGGGTCGCAGACCATCCGGCAGGTGCCCAGCATCTCGTAGTGCGCCGACGTGCCAGCCGAACTCACCAGCACCGGGATGAGGATGACCAGGAGCAAAACCATCACCACTCCCAGCGCCCCGGCGGCGATCAGGCGCCTCCTGCTGCCCACCAGCCGGCTCAGCGCGGGGCGATCCTCTTGTCTGCTTTTGGACAAAATTTTGAAGGTTGGGGGGGGACCTCGTCAGAGCCGAAAAAATTTCCAAAAATGCCAGGCAAAAAGCCCAAGTGTCCTGAGCGCGCCCGCGCTCCGGCCGCTCCGGCTCGCTGGGCTGCAAGCTGCCCGAGTGACTTGAGCCCCAAAAGTCCGTCCCGAGGAGATGCGCGGGGTGGGGTCGGGGTGGAGGGGCGGCGGGCAGGGAGGGGGTGCGCGGGGCGCCCCCCTGGCCTCGGCCGAGCCCCTGCGCACCTGTGGCTGTCGCCACCCGGCTGGCAGAGCTGTCGCCGCTGCCTCTGCGCTCGCCGGCGCCGCTCACACTTTTATGCGGCCGCTGCTCCCCGCGATCGACTCATGCGTTCGTGCCGACGGCTCCAGCGCGCACCAACTTTCCGCCTCAAGTTGCTTTTTTTTTTCTTCCCTCTCTCCTTCCTTCCCCTCCCTCCTTTCTCTCTC
>PVKC010039869.1:0-12484 GCA_004027635.1 Crocidura indochinensis | reverse complement strand
TTTTTTTTTTTTTTGCTCACTCCAAGTTTTCAAGTCTTCCTTCAGGAATGAAGGAAGGATTTCCTTCAGGAAGCCATTCTTGCACAGTATATGCTGTGGCAAATTCTGTTCCATGCTTCCCCAATTCTTGGTGCACTCTTCCAACCCAGTACTTTCCATTATAGTAAATTTCTTCCTTTCTAGTCTATCCAAACATACTGAGAACTCCATGATCTACATACTGGCATGTAAGTAGAAATGAAAACACATTTTATTTTATGCCCCTGAAATGCTCAAAGTTTAATAATGACACATATAAAAACAGAAAATTTCAATAAAATGAGATTAAATTATAATTTTATTTTATAATAAAAATGATTCAATAAATTATTTGTAACAATAAATTTCAAAATATATGTAGTTTAAAATCAGAACCCTAAATAAAAATTAATAAAAAACTTTCCTGGAGGCAGCAGCTTTGAATTAAGATGGGGTGGGATTGAAACAACAAGATAGAGGTAAAAAGACATAAAATTTGAAGTCAAAAAGAGTGTACGCATTGATGAAGGGGTGTTACAATATTGTATGACTGAATCTCAATTACAAGCAATTTTGTAAGTGAGTATGAGGATGGTATCTCATTCATATTGAGTTTATACTGGGTCAATAGGGAATTAAGCTAGTAGGCATACAGGAGCTATTTTACATAATTGGTATGCTATATAATTGGTATAAAATTAATTTTAGATCAATAGAACATTTAAATATGCTAAAAGAATTAGATTTAATAACTATACTATATACAGTCAACTTGACTCTTATATATAACAAAGTAATTAGAAATATAGGCATATACATACTTCTTTTTCTGGGAGAGAGAGTTTTGGGCCACAAAGTGGTGCTCAGAGATGACTCCTGTCTTTGTGCTCCGGGTCAGTGTTGGAAGTGCTAGAGATTGAACTGGGTTGGTCTGAGTACAAGATAAGCAGCTTGGGGCCGGGCGGTGGCACTGGAGGTAAGGTGCCAGCGCTAACCTAGGACGGACCACGGTTTGATCCCCCGGTTCCCCATATGGTCCCCCGTGTCTGCCAGGAGTGACTTCTGAGCGAATAGCCAGGAGTAACCACTGAGCGTCATCGGGTGTGGCCCAAAAATCAAAAAAAAAAAAAAAAAGATAAGCAGCTTAACCCCTGTATAATCTCTCTGGTCTTACTCTCTACCTACTAAAGTTTAAGTATGGAAGCACATGTAGAATATTTATATATAGAATTCTAATAATCTCAAGTGATATATGTCCTTTCCTTGGCATTTAACACAGATCTTGCTACGTGTCAAGTTCTCAGATACAGGTTGCATTTTCTCTAAGAATTATGAGAGGGACAAGTTAATGATTGATAGGTCAATAAGGGAAGATATTAAACTGGACCCTTCTGAAGGATGGGAAGATGAAGTTGGAGGCCCTAGGAATATAGCTTGGTGATACTAGCACTTGCCATGTGTGTGAAACTGGTTTTAATCTCTGGCACCAAACACACAAAATAAATTTTTTATATTCAAGAGATAATGAACCAAATCATTTAGGCTGAATAGTGCTTTAAATTAAAATACTAGGAATTTGAGCTGGTGTCTAATTGCTGGCAAACTCTTGTTGGATGCAATGTTTCAGGGAACATACAGTTCCTGTCTTTTTCATTTGCCTTGTATAATGTCTTACAAAGCATGGCCCAATAAATATTTGTTGACTACATCACAGAAAAAGTAGCTGACTAAACAGAAGAAAGCCTGTCAAGCTAGCTCTAAGACCTTACTTTTAAGACAAAAAAAATTGATATTGTAGGAAAATTCTGCTGTAACTGGAGTATATAGAATGTCAGATGTCATGGAGGAGAAGCTTACATAGCGAGGAGTCACATGATAGAAGGCTGAGAGAGCATGGAGAAAAGAATTCTGATGGAATGGAAATGAGTGACACTGTAAAGAATTTCTGCGAAGGAAGAATAGTTGAGCTAGAGTTCTTTTCATTGACTGTTTCAGGGCAGGGTCTTTAGTTGAAGGGTCTGAGATTGAGATTTTGTGCAGGAAGATAAGTGAAGGTATTATCTGATATGAAACTTGTAGAGGTGTGAGAAAAACCTCATAGAGTGGAAGAGCCAGCCAGCTTGACCAAGTCTTATCTTTAGCTCAGATCTATCCCCAGGCTGGTGTGTATTGGCTGTAGACTGTTCCTAGGATAAAAATCATGTGGTCATCACTTCATAGGCATTTCTGGGCAACATAGCTGGCTCCTTTAAGTCAAGTAAATTTAAGTCTTAGGGAACCTATCTGGTAAGTAGGATTTAGCAACAAGAACTCAAAGCAGAAAGGCTCTGAATGTGGTCATGTTGATAAAAGTAATCTAGACTGAATATCCCCAGGGTTTACTACACTCCACTAGTATTTAAACAGTGTGTGCTGAGAATCTAAAAGGTTCCTGGTAGATCTAGAATATAATCCAAACCCTTTCATTATTTTTTTCTGCACAATTTGGTTTGATTTTATCCATACACATTAGCACATTATCCAAGCATATTTTACCTTTCTTCCTCCAACACGCCAAGCTAACACTCACCTCAAAGATTCTGTGCTTGATTTTCATTCATCTAGGAGTGCTCATACTTTCTAAGTGTTATGACTAATTTATGAAGACCTCTCTTTATGGGTGCCATTCTTAGAAAGACCTTTGTCTCCTTTAGGTGGTTTTGATCTGCACGAGTTATTTTCTCATGTTCACAACGGTTTTCCTGGTGCATTGATGAATGTATGCCCAATAAGAATCATTAGAAGAATAAACAGTTGGTTCCAGGAAATGAATTGTAGGAAAGGTTTAAGATTTTTTTGAAACTAAATTATTTTTATTTTATTTACTTATTTATTTATTTTGGTTTTTGGGTCCCACCCGACAGTGCTCTGGGGTTACTCCTGGCTCTACACTCAGAAATCACCCCTGGCAGGCTCAGGGGACCATGGGATTCGAACCACAGTCCTTCTGCATGCAAAACAAACACCCTACCTTCATGTTATCTCTCCAGTCCCTGAGACTAAATAATTCTAAAAGTGAAGAAAAAAATTAAATTAAAAAAAATATGAAGGATCAGGCCGGAGAGGTGGCGCAGCAGTAGGAACAGACCTAGGACAGGGTCTGACCTAGGACAGACCGCTGTTCAATCCCTGGTGTTCCATATGGTCCCCCAAGCTGCAATTTCTGAACACATAGCCAGGAGTAACCCCTGAACATCACCAGATGTGGCCCAAAAACCAATAAAATAAAAATAAATAAATAAAGGACATGTCTGTTTTTCAGAGATTGGAAATTTTATTTTGAAATACCAAATGTTATCTCAGAGGAGAAACTATATGGAAAGCTGAACAGTGCAGTGATAAAAGCATAGTTTCCAGAACCAAATTCACCACTAGTTGCAAGGTCTTAGGAAAGTAATTTGATTTTTTGTGCCATTGTTTTCCCACTTGTGCATGAAGAAAATATCTACTATACAGTTGAAATTACATGAATTTATGTTTTATGAGAATTAATGAGTCATATACAGAGAAGATACAATCAAAACCAGAGCTGAGACTAGGGTGCCAGTGAAGCTCCTCTCCATAGAATGTCAGGTGGTTTTCCATTGAGGGATGTGTACTTGTACTACTCATATTGCACTTCCTTAAAGTATTTCATTTTTACCCTTTACCCACTGCTCCCTACCTGCCCCCCACAATTCTAATTCTGATTCTGTAATCACAGTGGCTTGCTCTTTAGCTCAGGAAGCTTGGTCTTGTTCGGTTTGGGTTTTCCATATACAGAAACTTGTGATACTTCCTCCCTCTGTCCTTAATGGAAGTAGAAGAATATTGAAGTTATCTCTGTGTCATCTCATTTTTTTTACGATTTTTAATTTATATCACCTAAATGCCTACTTTACTGCAGTCACTTTGCTCAATTAAACAAAACATATTTTATTATTATACCGCAATGAAATTATTATTATACTGTGGAGCCCTATAATATGTGTATTTATCAGGAACATAGGGGAGGAAGCCAAAATGTGTGGAGTATCTTTAGTGTGATGTGTTTTAATAGATAAAATTGATGTAATCCTCATCAAGGAGGTGGAGGGTAGTGATATTCACCCTGTATTTTGTAAAGAAGAATACTTAGATTCAGGGAAATGAATTATTTATCCATGGTCACAAAACTGAGATTCAGATAGAGATTGAAAGTAGAATTTATATCCTTTATACCTTCTGGATGTAGGTATGTCCTACACTGAGTGTATAACTTTATCGAGCTTCAAGAATTTAGTAAGATTTGTAAAATAGAGATGCTGTCTATATTTTTTCCAAATCATACTTAACAATACTTAGGATATTAACTCCTCTCTTTTTTCTCTTCTTCCCATTCTTTATTTATTGTGATATTTACATATGGTTAATCTTTTTGTTTTGTTTGTTTTGGGGCCACACTCGTTGATGCTCAGGGGTTACTACTGGCTATGTGCTTAGAAATCGCTCCTGGCTTGGGGAGACCACATGGGACGCTGGGGAATCGAGCTGCAGTCTGTCCTAGGCTAGTGCTTGCAAGGCAGATGACTTACCTCTAATGCCACTGCTCTGGTCCCTGGTTAATCTTTTGAATGAGGTGTTAGATCTCACTCTATGGTACCAGGGGCAAATCCTAGCTCTATTTTCAGGACTGACACCTGGCAGTGCTCAGGTACCAGATGTGGTGCGGGAGATTCAAATCAGTGTAATCACATGGAAAGCTATTGTCTCAACCCTTGTACTATCTCTGTTGCCCCCAAATTAATCTTTATAAAGTGAATGGCTTTCAGTACTTTAGTATATATACATTATTGTGCAAAATCACCTCTACTTCTTTTTTCTTTTCTTTTCTTTTTTTTTGTTTTTGGGCCACACCCGGTGACGCTCAGGGGTTACTCCTGGCTATGCGCTCAGAAGTCGCTCCTGGCAGTCACGGGGGACCATATGGGGAGCCGGGGGATCGAACTGCAGTCCGTCCTAGGTTAGCGCAGGCAAGGCAGGTACCTTACCTCCAGCACCACCACCCGGCCCCGACCTCTATTTATTTTCAAATCAATTCCATCATTTTAAAGTTAAAAACTCCTTACCCATGCCATTTCTCCTCATTTCCCTCTCCTTTCAGCATGTAGCAACCATCAGTCTGCCTTATTTCTGTGAATTTCCTTGAAAAAAATCTTATGTAAATAAAAGTATCTAATACACTAATTATTATAAATAATATATAATTTTAATAATATGTTATATATGACTATTATAAATAAACAAATTAATATAATACTATATAATGAAATATAATAAGTAATAAAATTAATATCTACCTGTTGCTTCTTTCATACAGCTTAATTCGTTTTAGTTGTGTATCTGTTGTTATTTTGTAGCCATACCTAGCAGTGTTCAGAGCTTAATCCAAGCTCTGCACTTAAGGGTCAGCCCAGGAAGTGCTTGAGGCTCCATATGGGAGGCTGGGAGGTTGGCTGCATAAAAGGAAAGCACCTGACCTACTGCACTATCACTCTGTCCCATCTAGCATAAGATTTTAAATTTTATCCACATCAGAACCACGTTTCTTTTTATTGCAAAATAAAATTTCATCACCATTTGCTTAACTGTTCATGTGGTGCCAGACACTGGATTTCCACCTGTAGGCTATTATAAATAAAACTGCTATGAATAGATTGGTGTTTTTATTTTAGCCTCCTTTTTCACTTCATGTATTGAGGGTGAGGGAAATTGAGGTTACATCTAGCTATGGTCATCATTTACTTCTTTCTCTGTGCTCAAAGATTATTTCTGGTGGTGGTTAGGGGACCATATGTGGTGCTGAGGATCATACTGGGGTCAGCTGTGTGCAATACAAGCACCTTAACCAATGTATTATGTTTTAACTCTCTTCCAATTTTTTGCATATATATGAACTCATTATCTTAGAGATAAGTTTTCACATTCTAATTCCTATTGCTTTCAAATTACAAAATTGCAATCTAGTAAATAAATTCTGTAAAAATTTTACCTTTTTTGAAAACCTTATGAAGATTATCATATCTATAACCCAGTCTTAATTTATCTTGAAACTTTTGCTCATATTTATTATCACTGTGTATATATATATATCTATATGTGGATAAATATATCTACATGTGGATATGTACTGAAGCAAACAAGAAATAATTATTTTAAGCATTCAACATAGTTATTCTGGAACTTAAAGGCTATTTGCAATCAGTGGCTTATGCTTTATATCCACATTAACAAATTTTATGTAAAATTCCATTCTGGGTCAAAGAGATCATGCTTCTTTCCATATAATAGATTCTGAGAAAGATTATTTGGAAATTTGATAAAACAATTACGTGCAGCTCTTTACATTATATGCAAATTAGTTTTTCTTTTCTCATTAAAATAGATAGCAGATGAGTAAAAATCATTGCATTTTTGTAATTTTCATGAAAAGAATATATATTCTGAAATATAGATTATTAATACATATTAAGTGCTAAAATTAGATAACAGGCACAAATGATTTATTTATGAAATTATGCCTTTTCAAAAAAGAGAAATGCTGACTGCAACTTAGACTACAGTTTCTATATTTCTATTTTTTTGTGTGTGTGTGTTGTTTTTGGGTCACACCCGGCAGTGCTCAGGGGTTACTCCTGGCTCCATGCTCAGAAATTGCTCCTGGCAGGCACAGGGAACCATATGGGGCACCGGGATTCAAACCGATGACCTTTTGCATGAAAGGCAAACACCTTACCTCCATGCTATCTCCCGGGCCCTCTATATTTCTATTTTTACCAGTACATTTTAAAAGTCATTAATTAAATTTAGTTGTGTTCCTCTAAATACTAGTGTTTCAAAATTCACTTTTCTGCATATATCTTTCTATAAGTCAAAGAAAACTTTGTGTAAGTCAAAACTTTGTATAAGTCAAAGAAAACTGGCTTTCATTTTTAGTCCAATAGCTGGAGTCTGTCCCCAGAGTTGTCCTTAGAGATACCGTCATTCTAGTCATAGAGAATTATGTATAAGGTTACTGCTTGAATGTCATCATCTTTAAAGTCACTGGACAATAAATCATATTAAAGAGGAAAAAATATTTTCCCAGCCCTAGAGAACATAAAAGTTAAAAGTCTGTGATTTTTTTGTAGTAAGCAAAGGACCTTGGGCCCTTTCAATAGGCCATTTCATCCCAGTGCATATGATCAGTAACAGAGGCATGCTAAGGTGAATTTTAATTAGGACTAAATTGTGGTATTACTCTTTCATACCCTGAACATCTGTTCCCTTCAGAAATGATGATTTATGCAGGCTATCAGAGCAGACAGCTTGCTACAGCTTATGTCACGGTTAGTGGGAAGCTGGGGGTAGCATTTCAGAAAACCAGCATCTAAATGGATACTGGCCAGAGTATGCGATATAGGTAATTGGGGGAGGGGAAACATAATGTGTCCATTTTTAATTTTGAAGCCAACTATTGACTTGACTTAAAAAAAATCATCTTCTAGACCATCTGTTGGTAATGAAGAAAGTAACTTGGACAATGAATGGACTGATGCTTCCTACTAATGTCAAAAGACAGAAAACCAAGCCTATGCTTTCCGTAAGAATGAAGAAACTTGCTGAGAAACCCTCTATCCGAATTTTGTTCTTCAAAAATGGCATGGGGCAGGATGGGCATGAGATCGCAGTGGGAAAGGAAACTATGAAAAAGGTAAGTTTGGATTAGATATTGAAGTATAAATTAAATCTCAAAGTTTTATAACTTAGAAATTTTTCTTTCTAAATATGTGTCTATTAATAAATTATTATATTAAGGCTTTCTATGGGACACAGAATTTCAAACTTTCTTGTTCTAACAAAATTGATTGTGTTAGTAAAACAGTATTTCAGAAATTATCTACCTGTTAAAAGTTTTGTTGAAAGTTTTTGTGGGAAAAAAATCTCATTTGGTTACATTATTTTGTCAGATATCTATAGTAAAAGCAATCAAACTAAAAGCTTTGATTTCCAACTCTTCCTTTTCAATTACAGTAGTAATGAGACCTACAAACATTTCTACACCTTAAAAAGAGAAAGAAAACTTCTAAATAAACAAGATTCAGTTTGTAAGTATACACTGAGTACAGATGGAGTTGGCCCACATCTGGCAGAGTTTATGGGCTATTATTCCTGGCTTTGCACTCAGGTTTGGCTGCATGCAAGGCAAACATCCTATCTCCTGTACTTTATATCTCTAGCTCCATTATACATAATTAAATTTTAATTCACAATTAAAAAATAAAATCTTAATGAGCCTAATAAGAATCAAAAAAGCTTTAAAAGACAAAATGTAGTGACTGGAGAGAACACTAACTTGGCTATACCACAAGCACTAAGATGGTGACCATTGATGGTGCCTTTCTAGCAATTCATTGCTGAATCCTGGGTCTTAATTCAGACCCCATAAAATGCATATTTTTTAGAAGATTCTTACTTTATATCATCTTCAAATATTGAAGATTAAATGTGAATTTAAAATATCCTTTATTTCAGAAAGTTTTCCATCAATCTTAAAGCACATGATAATAGCATGATTTTTTATTTATTATATGTTTACTTTTTTTTTGTTTTGTGCTCAGGGGTTACTCCTGGCTCCATGCTCAGAAATTGCTCCTGGCAGGCACAGGGGACCATATGGGGCACCGGGATTCGAACTGATGACCCTTTGCATGAAAGGCAGACGCCTTACCTCCATGCTATCTCCTGGGCCCCATATGTTTACTTTTTATTAAACAAAATGTAGTAACTATGTTTTAGAGAGACAGATAGAGCCAAGCTATATAGATTTTAATCCTGTCTTTGTCATTCACTATGTAAGAGGCTGAGAAATATTTATCTTCCCTCAGCCTAAATATTTTCATAATAAGAAAAATGGGTATAGCAATAGTGTCTACCTCATAGAAATGATGTGAAAATTCATAATCATTTATTTTGGAGACAATGCCCAGTACTCATAAGCTTAGTTAAATATTTGCTATTGTTATCTTTTGAAAGTCTATTTTTAAATAATTATTGCTTAAACAGGTAAATAGTTGACTAGAGTGTGTACAATTTTGTTATTGAAATAATCTATTTACTTATTTTTTGGTTTTCCTATAACCAAAAATCTGTAAGAAAATTTTCTGAAAACCAGATTTTATTTCCTTTATATCTGCAGGTTTTGATTATGAGTAAAATAAGGGATATTACACACATCCTCCCTGGAGATTTTGAAAAATAGAGATGGACATATCTTTTGGATTGTTAAAATGCAGGCATTTTTGGAGATAGAAGCTAGATTAGATAACCTCTTGAGTTCACTGCAGTTCAATCTCTGTAATCCTGTGTCTCGGTGATAAAATTGGGATAATAGTCACTCTTACAGATTACATGTTCTTAGATGAGAGGTTGAGTATAAGTAAAAATGCCACTGCTATTTTGCTTTTTGACTTTAGAGAGCAATGTAAAAAAAAAGTACATGATCAAGGAATTCTTTATTCTTATAATTTTAAAGATTTAATTAATTTATGAAATTTGGGCATGACTCAGTAATATGTTTACTTGTAAATACTTGTCTAAATGTCACTTTTGAGTGAATAATAAAAGCCTGCCCCTCTTTAGGAAACCCCAGCAGCCACACCCACATACTTCAGCAGCAGCAGCCAACTACACAACTTCATCTCTAATTTCAGAAGAAAAGTAAGCTTCATTGCCAAAACTTATATGCACCCCAGTTTACATGTGGTCACTCATAGGTGCCCTTCAAATGAGGGAAGGCCAGTCCATACCCTGTCAAAACCTCAGCAGGTGCACTCCACATCCCACAGCTGACACTGTGCAGATCATGCTAACAGATCATCTTCATGCTTTTAGATTAATCTCTGCAGAAATGTTAAATTTGGTCTGAAAATTTAGGGAGTGTACTACTGACAGCCCCAGCAACCACAACCACAGTGCTCATGCAACAGCTCCAAATTCCACAATATTGACAGCTCTTTAGAAGTACCACAAATTAGATGGGAATGTAGCATATAGACTTAAACTAAACTCAATAAACAAAAGTGATACAGAAGGTTCAACTACAATGAACAGCTTAGCAGATTCTCAGACAATTACTTTAATGACCTCGTTGTGAGATACAACAATTTTTACACATTTTCTTATAATGAAGTACTATTAAGTAATTCCATTAGCCATTCTGTTGTATCAAGCAAAGTAAAATTAATCATTTTGTACTTGTTAAAGGGCAGACTTGGGACGGGTGGAAAACTAAGAATAATGATGGAAGGAAAGTCATACTGGTGGAGGACTGTGTTGGGACATTTAATTCCTAAAATAACTGTATTACAGAAATTTTGTAAACCACAATGTTTAAATACAATTAAACTGAGGTAAAGTGATGAAACAAATGTTATACTTGAGTTTCAATAAAACACTTTAGAGATAAATGTTTTCCTAATTATTCCTAATAAATATTTCCTAATTATGTATTATTGATTATATATAAAATGTATTCCTAGTAATATTATCTCCTAATTATTTTCCTAATAACACAATTTTAAACTTTGCTGATAGTTACAGAAACATATTCCACCTACAGCTTTAATGACATCTGTTACAGAAATGTAAAGATGGAATATTGATGGAAAAAAACATAAATTTGGGCCAGAGCGGTAGTGCAGAGCGGTAAGGTGTCTGCCTTGCTGTCGCTAGCCTAGGAGGGACAGCGGTTCCATCCCTCGGTGCCCCATATAGTCCCCCAAGCCAGGAGTGATTTCTGAGTGCACAGCCAGAAATAACCCCTGAGCATCACCAGGTGTGGCCCCCGCAAAAAAAAAAAAAGCACAAATAGACATATGTAATAACTCATAAAGAGCAGTAAAACCAGTATACTTATTTTTGTTTTGTTTTGGGGCCACACCCAGTGACGCTCAGGGGTTACTCCTGGCTATGCGCTCAGAGGTTGCTCCTGGCTTGGGGGGACCATATGGGAACCGGGGGATGGAACCGCAATCCGTCCTAGGCAAGCCCAGGCAAGGCGGCACCTTACCTCCAGCGCCACAGTCCAGCCCCCTATACTTATTTTTTAGATAAAAGTAATTTAAAACTGAAGTAGGAAAAAATATTAGTGAAAGTTATCAACATGAATTAAGAGAGAATTATTTAAGATGGTTGGTGAAAATAAGGTAGTTAAGACTTCAAAGTCCTTTCTGAGCTCTAAGACAGTCAGGGAGAAACAGAGTCTTTAATTAGATAGATGATAGATAGATAGTTATAAACTCAAAAAGAAATCTTTTTATTTTATTTTTTATGTATATAATTTTTATTTTAATCGAGAAATCTTTTTATTTTAGAAAGTTAAGCAGTTAAAATTTTGAATTGAAACCCAAAGTGTGTCTTTTTTTCTTTCTTTCTTTCTGGAGGGAAACACACCCAGTGACGCTCAGGGATTATTCCTGGCTATGCGCTCAGAAATCGCTCCTGGCTTGGGGGATCATATGGAACACTGGGATTGAACCGAGATCTGTTCTGGATCAGCCACTTGCAAGGCAAATGCCCTACCGCTGCACCACCACTCTGGCCCCTCAAAGTGTGTCTTAACAAGACTGAAATGTTTAAACTATGACCCATCTTTTCAAAACTTGCACCAGACAGTTTTATATTAGTATAGCTTTATTATTCAGCAAACTGTCACTATTGGGTATAGTTTAAACATATATAAAAACTAAATATATATATATATATATATATATATATATATATCCATAGATTGAAAGAAGAATTAAGAGAAATTTATGCACAAGATACAAAATAAATATATTAAAATGCTTTCTCTAGATACACAACTTTTGTTTTCTTTTGTTTGACCACACCCAGTGATGCTTCAGGTATATTTCTGGCTATGTACTCCTGGCTTGGGGAACCATATGGGACAATAGGGATTTCAAACCAAGTCCATCCCAGGTTAGTGCGTGTAAGGCAGATACCCTACTGCTTAAGCTTCCGCTCCGACCCCTACATAACTTTTTAATAGCAAGATTGTGGATTACCTTAGAGTTATTGTCAGAGAAGCAAGTTATATATAACAATGGTATATATATTTTGTATATGTTTTGTTTTATGTAGTATATCTTATGAAGCAAGTATTCCACTTATGATCAGTTTTTTTCTTTAGCAGTTAATATCTGATTTTTCTTGTTTTTCTATGTATTATCACTAAAAGTATGAGATTAAATGCTGAATAAAAGCCAGTTAATGAAATAGACAAAACAAGAAAATTCTCCTCTCCTTTCTTTGAACTGTTTGTCATCTACCACTTAATTATTCCAATTTTATTATTGTCTCTCTTATTATTCTCTCATTGTATTTTGTCTCTCTTCTCCATGTCTCCTCTTTCCCATCTCACACT
>PVKC010039868.1:0-12447 GCA_004027635.1 Crocidura indochinensis | reverse complement strand
TAAATATTGGGGTCATTCGAAAGGAATTTCCTTTGGCTAAGAGATACAGGGTTTCTCCACCCTTGCCATATATTGTCACGGGATTGACTATAGACTCCTTTCAGGTTCATTTGCTCTCCCCTAGGTGGTTTTGTGTGGGAGATTTCTGCTGTATCCTGAGTGATAAAATCAGATGTCTGTATCTGGAGGTCTTGGTATCCACACGAGCCAAGGGGTTGAACTTCTGCTTATGTTTTTCTGTGTGGTTCTAGAAGTTCTGTTCCCTTAGTGTCATTTTAATCCATCTTCTGTGATTGGCAGGCCCGGTCTTTGCGCTGGTTCTAAGAAGGGGCCTGGGATAGCGTCTTTCATTACGTTTCCAAGGATCCCCTTCTGTTGTAATAGTCTCAGACCGACCTCACAAATTTTCTCTTAATCAAGTCTTTGTTGATAATTTCATAAACAATTAGTTATCTTGATTTTTTTTACAAGAGAACTAAGATAATCTGTTTCAAGTGGTAATGTATTTTTGACTACAAATTGCTATAAACTACATTGAGCAATCTATTTCCTATTTAAAATTCATATTCATATCATCATGACCTGGGAAAATATAAAGATAAAAAGTTTACCGCTGTCAATAAATTGGCATATTGCTTTGCCAAAGCTAGAACATTAATTCACATCAAACATAATCTCATTTATCTTCCTAAATTTTCTCTTACAAAATGATAAATGTGTCTGCAAAATTCATGAAATTAATATCATTCATACTAACAATGTACTACCATTTGTTCCCACTTTGGTTTGGAGATAAATTCATCATCAAATTTCTAGTAAAATCCATTAAGAAAAGCAGAGAGTAAATATTCACCTAGCTACTGTTACTGATCAGAATAACTTTCTTCATTTACTCAATAGCTAATAAATGTCAACAACAAGATTAAAGCCCAGAGCTGTCTGTAGTCATATCTCTCTTTAATACTACACACTACGTATCATTTCAAGCAAAGTCAGAAAAGAATATGTTATCTAATTCAGTCCTTTGATTTTTTTTTTAAAGTTCATTTATAATATCTTCATGGGAATGGGAGAGGGCTCTAAGGTTACTTTGCCAGGCAATAAGGGAGGAAGGATTTTATGAAACTATAAAAGGCACTTTGAACACCAAGCTTTTTGGAGAGAAAAATAGTAGGGTTCATAGCAACTGGAAGGTCAGGCTGTTTGTTCTTTTTCTCCTGGACTGAATAATGTTTCAATCATGCCAACTATGCTATGATTCTATCTTGATAGTTGTTACAGTCTATAATCTCTGACCTCTGTATTGCTTTATGCACTTAAATTTTGAAGGTATTTTTAATCTTATGTTCTACTCACACAGTCTTTCTTATTCAAAAATTAATATTGAAAATGTTCTATCATGTCCTTTTTGCTTCTCTATCATTGCATTTCTTGTGTTAAATACCATATGTAACTTTATGTTGATTGACTGGGGCTAGTGAACGTGTTCAAAATGGGAGGCAAACTTTTTGTAGAAAATTTGATCAAATAGGGACTGTCTTTTCAATAAAACTTTTGAAATGACTTTCCATTATTGTGATGTATTTCTGATAGAGGTAATGTAACATTCTCTCTGTCATTATCTTCCACACTAGTTAAAATCAGGTTGTTTTGGTTTTTTTTGTTTGTTTGTTTATGTTTAATGTGAAAAGAGGAATCTGTTAAAAACATGTATACTACAAATCTGGAAATTAGAATGAGTGGTGTACTTGGACAAGCCCTTTAATTCACTCTAATTTCTAGTAGTCTAAATGTACCTTAATTTTTCTCAAAGCCATAGGTAACTCAAGTCTGATCATATTTTTACATATGAAATTTCAAATCAAGGGAAAGTTGTAGTACTGTTTCCTATTCTGTAAACAGTTCGAATGAGTATTTTTGAAGCAAAGAACAAAGTTAAGTGTGCTACTTGTGAGTGAAACTACATGGGCTTGAACTTGAGCCTTGGTTCAACCTCTTATTGATTAATGAGTTTCTCATAGCCATCTAAGAATCTGTTTTCTCACAAATATAACAGGTAAAGTAGTAACTCATAGGTCTTTTCTGGTACTAAATTTAGTTTGAACAGAGTTGAAAAGTGACTTTCATTTACTATTATTATTTTCAGCCAAGCTTCTAGCTATAGGCTTTCCTCTTTCACTGGAAGTTTAATAATTACATCTCTACTGGAAAATGTTATTGCCTATGTTAGACAGAACTGGGAGTGGAATTAAATTTTACACAGGAACTTCCAGTCTAGTGATTTGCAAGTTATATAAAGCTCCTATTAAAAATCAAAATTAGGGTTTAAATTATGATGCCACACCAGTAAAGACAAAGGAACCGATTTTTGAAATGAACATGTGAGTTTTTAAAGTTTCAAAATTGTATTCCCACAGTGGCATTAACACTTGACAACCTTAATGCTGTACAATCTAAAAACCCTGCTTAATTCAACATATGAGGAATAATGACAATGCATA
Organism: Crocidura indochinensis; assembly: GCA_004027635.1. Classification (NCBI taxonomy): domain Eukaryota; kingdom Metazoa; phylum Chordata; class Mammalia; order Eulipotyphla; family Soricidae; genus Crocidura; species Crocidura indochinensis. The sequence goes on along the minus strand of PVKC010039868.1, from coordinate 9,946 downwards.
GGCAGCCACAAAGCAGTCTTGGAGTGCATAAAAAGCATCTGCTTCCCCATAATGTCTCAATGAATCATTATGACAAACAGAAGTAAAGCCAATGTATCTCACTATATAGCTGATGCTGTTTCTCTGCTCACAAGGCACAGACGTTAATTATTATGAACAGATGTGCTTAGATTGGACAAGAATTTATACTCCATGAAATTCAGCATGGACTAAAACAACACATTATTGTTGGTATAGTTCTATTGCTGGTGTTGTTGAAAGGGATGCACAGCTCCCCCATTCCACAGTGTTAGATTGAATATTCCAGAGGGTTTAATTTTTCTTTTGTCAACTTTTTAACATACAATTCACTCCAGAAGAATCCTCTGAGTGGCATTATCAGTTGACATGCCAAGCTAATGAAACAAGAATTACAGGTATGTTACACATCTTCAGACATTAATTTTATTCAGTATCATGGATTCATATACTATAACTGATAACTTATGAAATAAACTCTAGAATGAGTTATCAGATAATAGTATATAACTCAAAAGAGCAAATGCTATGTATCTTCTGAAATATTTCCAAATATATATATGCATATAATATCACCATATACAAAGTATACGACATTCAAAATGTAGGTAGCAGTTTCCTTACCCTAGATTTGTCCTGTTTAATTAATAAGTTATTTAATATTTCAGTTCTTACTACTTAGAGATTAATACATTTTGTTTTATACTTAGAATCTAACTATCTGAGTAATAATGCTCAAAACTGCAGCACATGTGACGTGCTAAATAAAATGAAAACCTTTTCTAAGGTTAATGAAGAAAATACAGATCATGGAAATTTTATAATTAGAAGGTGAAATACTAGATGACTTATTTTTGAGGCCCTTATCTTATACAAATAGGCTCATTTAACCCAATAGTTACTTTATGGCATCTAATTACCATTATAAAAATTAAAACCAACATTCATATTTAAGTAACTTACTTAATCATATGAAACTTCAAAATTTTAAAGACTAAGTGACAGCAAAAATACATTTTGCTGTACTCTGAAATAGTAGAGAATGGGATGGACAATTTTGTTTTCAAATTTCTGAAAACTTCACAGAAAAATTTCTATCATTACTGAGCTTTGACTATAAAAATATATTTTATCAAGGAAAGTATAATGGAAACGGTATTCAAGGAAAAAAAATTGCTGCTCTAAAGTTCAGAGCAGTGAAGAATTAATGCATTGCTCTAAATTAAATATGCTTGTTTTTAGTTAGCTTGCATAAAGTAAGGTCTATGCAAATAAAATTTATTCTGCTTAGATGAAAAATTTAAAAATTAGATAGAAACTTAATATTAATAAGACTATGGAAGAAAAATTATGAATCTGTTACTTCCTGAGTACAAATACTTCCAGAGTATGTGTAATTTTAATATGATAGTTCTTCCCAATAAACTTCTGTGATTCCCTTTAAAGGAAAGGAACATTTTTTTCTTCTACAAGAGTGGCACAGAAAGTCAAAATGGTTTCACTGTGCTTTTATATGGACTGAAGCAGGTAAATAATCTGAATTAAATGTAATTCAATATACTCATATTTGTGAAAGACCATCTACTAAGAGTGCATTTATGAAAAAATGTCTATTAAATAGTTACTTAAATGTCTATTAAATATTACTTAAGAATTTATCCATTTAAATAAAAAAGCAAATACAGTTAAAATGGCCCATACAATAGCTAAGAGTTGTAATCAACCTAGATGTCCAACAACAGATGAGTGGATCAAAAGTATATAAACAAAGAAATAATATCTAGTTATAAAAATGATACAATTAAGCAATTTGAAGCAAGACGGATAGAACTGGAAGATAACATATTAAATGAAGTAAGTCAAAAGAAGAATAAATACAGGGTACTATAACTTAGATGTGGTTTTTAGAATAACTGCATGAAGGAATGCAACTATTTAAATGGAGGTTGTCTAAAACACTCTTGACCCCAAAATAGTGAGGAGAAGGAAAGAAATTAAAGGAGGAGAAAGATAGATGTGAAATAAAAGGGGACAGATAAATGTGAAATAAGTTGGCATAGATATGAAATAAGAGTATTCAAGGGTACTCACGAACCTTGAACTGTTAAAGGGGGACAGAAATAAATATCTAAATCATGAAGATAATAGTGAAATCATGAGGATCAAACTTTAACAACCCAACTTTAAAAGGTGCCTATTATGATGACAGGCAGGACTGGGTGGAAGTATGGTATGGACTGGGAATATTAGTGGAGTAAGGTTGAAACTGGTGGTGGGATTGGTGCTGAACTAATGTATGTCTAAATTATAACTTTAAATAACTTTGTAAATTGAAATGCTTTAAATAAAAATATTTAATAAAAATGTCCATAGCCTAGAGTTATTCTACTAGGCAGTTTGACTTCATGTTTGTTTATCCCTGGTGTATGTCCTTCATTCCTAAAGCTACATAATTATAGATAGAGTTCCAATGGATCCATAAAAGTGACACAAAAACTAGCCAATGGGGCAAGTATAATTAACTGTATTCAAGGCTTTTTTCCAGATATCATATCCATATCATATCTATTCTTATTAATTATTTACTATTTTATAAATATGGGCATTCTTAAAATGTCAAATTCAGATTACTAATATTAAGGCAGAAAATCAAAAAAATGTGCAGGTGGCTAGCTGTCTACGTTATGCAAATTCAAGTTGTTAAATAAGCAGTTCAACAAAATTTGAAACTGGAGAATTCAGCTAAAATATAATTATAACATATTTACAATTGTTTATGCTTTATAAAATGCTTTTCCTGTATACATACTATTTTATATTCAGATATTAAACCAGTGTCCTACTGTAAAGAGGATTGCATATCTATGCCCTTGAGACATAGAATGCATGACTGAATGATTCCTAATAAGAAGTGACATTTTTGACCAAGAGCAATCACAACTATTCTCTATGACAACGATAACAGAGTGGGCTTGAACTTGAACATGATGACCACAAGTTAGAAAGCTGTAGAGTGTATCATAAATCAACACTCATTATCATGAAGAAGGATGTCAGCATTCTTCAGGGCACACTCAAGGCAAGAAAAGTTTTCCAAGACAATCACAGGAATAAAAGTTCACTTTTTAAAGCATTCAAAAGTGCACTGTCTGGAGACTGCTAAATTTTGTGTTCAGATGCTCAAAATTGAGGGTGGCAAGGAAAACTTTTCACTGTTTGTGAGACACATCACGAAAGTTATTTCTTTTTTGATACTGAAGTAATTTTGGTTATTGATTAGTCAAAACTATTTCCAATGTTTGTGCCTGAACATCGATTATATTCCTCCACATGGAATGGAAGCCCCCAATATATGAACCAAAACTGCAGGGATATATGTGTGATAGTAAGTTCCTTCTTTTAAATAAATAAGTTATGTGGCTCAGTAGCCACATACAAAAAGCAAACTCGGACTTCTATCTAACACCATGCACAAAGGTCAAATCCAAATGGATTAAATACCTTTAAAGACTCAGAACCATAAGGTATTGAGTGGAACACATAGGTAAAACACTCCATGACATTGAGACCAAAGGCATCTTCCAGGAGAAAACAACACTGTCCAAACATGTGGTAGCAGAGATAAACAAATGGGACTATATTAAGCAGAGAAGCTTCTGCATCTTAAAGGAAATAGTGATTAGAATACAAAGGCCACCCACAGAATGGGAGAAACTATTTCAGAAAAAAGGATAAAATAAATATACCATATAATAATTTTTTAAAAATAAATGACCAGGCATTCTAGAAGTTCATTCAAAAAGTTTCTTAGTTTTAGTATTACTCTGATTAAATCTTCAAGGGATTATATTGAATTAGAAATCATACAACTAAAAGTTATCCTAAAATTAAAATGCAACTTTTTTTTTAATGAAAGTAAACTGTGGACAGATATAGACAGGACATTGGCAGGACTCCTAGTCTTTTTCACAAGCTGGGGTTCAGTTCTAGATACTCCATTTGATACTCTGAGCCCCACCAGTAATGATACTTGAGTGCAGAGTCAGGAGTAAGACCTGAACATTCCCCAGTGTGGACACACACACACAAATAATAAATAAATAAAATAGCAGAGAATTATTTTTGCCAGACATCTCATTCATAGATGAATGAAGCTTAAGAACAAATAAGCTGGTGTTGAACTTGATAAATAAAATAACCTCAGAGCCTGTAAAATTAATCAGTAACCCCTGAGCATCACTGGGTTTGGTCCAAAAAAACGAAAAAAAAAAAAGAAAAAAGAAAAAAAAAACGAAGGAATTTGAAAAGGACTTGAGGGATGAAGAAAGGTTAGGTTCTAATTTTTGCTGATCTTTGATGAGTTACAAAATAACTTTCTCAGGTTAAACTCTTCATTATAGTTGATTAAATAATATTAATATAATTAGCACGAAATATGTTAGTTGGAATAAATCAATGATTATTTTGGCTTAGAAGCTTGCAGAGGTAAGTAGGAATAAGAAGTAATTAAAATAGCATTAAGTTTACAAATGTTAAGTGTGATGAGATTCCTATTTAATTTCCCTTAGTAGATAAAATATGGAGGGATAATTCCACCCAGGAAGTATTTGTTTAGAAATCATAATCAACCTTTATCTACTTCCTTTCATTCCATTAAATAGTATAAAAATATTTTTTCACAGGTACCTAATAGTGGAACAGTGATGTCCTGTTTGGTCTATTGTTCAGTATTTATTAGTTAATGGAGGGAACAGATACAAACATTGTATAATATCATGCTCTTTAGCTTTATATATTTTCTTTAAATATAACAAACCTTTATAGAAATTTAAAAGTATTATAATTGACTACTGCAAATTAATTCTTTATGTTGAATAGAGAAAAATCCAATAGTAATTGTTAAAGATTAAATATTAATAAAAGTCATATTTGGCCATCAGTTATGTATATAATTTAAATGTGTGTTATGTTTATGAGTGTATGTTTATTTTTAAATTAAAGTATTCTTCAATATGTATATAATTTAATAAAATAGCTGAGAGTTACACAAACATTATATCTCTTTATCTCTAGTCCTCTGAAAAATCCTGATATGTAAAATATAATTGTAACCTTCGTTATAATAAAATCAATATATATTAGAGTTCATCATATATTTATATACCAAAATAAGATAATAATAAAGATACTAATCTAGATTATAATGAATAATTTTTGTGAAATATAAGTTGTATATTTTATGCTAAAACAATCTGAAAAGAGGAAATGATATATATAATATCAACTCCAAGGTTATCAGATATCCTTTGTTAGGACTTGGTTTTAAGTATTAAAACTATAATATGCGGGGCCGGGGAGATAGCATGGAGGTAAGGCGTTTGCCTTTCATGCAAAAGGTCATTGGTTCGAATCCCGGAGCCCCATATGGTCCCCCGTGCCTGCCAGGAGCAATTTCTGAGCATGGAGCCAGGAGTAACCTCTGAGCACTGCCGGGTGTGACCCAAAAACCAAAGAAACTAAAACAAAAGCAAAACAAAACAAAACAAAACAAAACCAAAACTATAATATGCATGGAATTTCCATTTTGTAATCAAAGAATCATCTATAAATAATTTTAAACCTTCAATATGTAACTTGACATTTTTTCTCATATCCAACAAAGCTGAACGTAATATGCAATATTTAAATGCAAAATGTCAGTGAGAATGGCATATTTCAAAAAGTCTAGAAACATGCAATACCAATACTTGGTGATGAGTATAAAACATTTATTTACCTTTAAAAATTTCAAAGGTACAGTTCTCATTGAATAAAGGAGATTAGGTCATGCATGACATAGCTTTACATAATCTAATTTTACTTGGTTAACTAAAGATAAACTATTGTAGTGTCTTCATCTTGTTTGTTTGTTTTGAATTCACATCTAGTGATGCTCAGGGCTCACTAATGATTCTGAGATGCCAGAGGAGCTGTGTAGAATTTTAAGGATTAAACCCAGGTTGGCTGTGTGCAAGGCAAACACTATACTATTTCCCAAACCCGTTAGTTACTCTGTTGATTTTGCCGATGTTATTTAGGGACCACACTGGCAGTACTTAGGGATTTTTTTTCTCGCTTAGTGCTCAGGAATTAAGTGACATACCCACTGTACAATATGCTACTCATAGCTTTGCAGAATAATAAAGAAGTGTCATAAAATCAGAATCTGAAAAATTAGAATAGAAATGCCACTAACTAAAATAGGCATTTTTGATTTGAATAGGAATTATAAGCTATTAAAACTGATATTTTTTTTATTGTACCTTTGCTGTTTGTGCTGTTTGAATTTGGGGACCTAAAAGGCAGGCAAGTTATAAATTAGGCGGACAAGTTAAAAATTCCTTTGCAAGTTTTAAAGTAAAGACACATAAATACATGACACCAGAGGATTAAGGCAGGGTATTTGGGATGCAGGCTGGGAACGAAGATGGAGGGAGGGCAACTTTGGTGATGAGAATTCCCCTGATTCAATGTTAATATGTACCTAAAATATTACTGTGAAATATATGTAATCCATTTAGGTGAAAATAAAAATTATGATAAAAAATTTTTTGAAGAAAAATTAAAATATTAATTAAATTTATATAATTAAAAATTATATAAAGATACAAACTTGTTAATGTAAAATATAAATACTTGTTCATTTGATAGTTTAATTCACTTTATTGTTTTTTAACATTATTGTTATAATATTCACATTACTGTTACAATATTAAAATAATTATTTTCACATTTTATTTATTTTGTAGAGTAGTTATGCCACAGCTGTTAGTGCTCAAGCATTATTCCTGGCTCTATGCTCACTTGGTGCACGGAGTGCACCTAGTTCCAGAGATAGAACAAGGATAAGAGCATGCAAAGTCAGCACCTCATTGTCTGTTTGATGTATTTATCCTTACAATGGTATTTTAGTAGGAAAAGAATGTTATTTTTGTATCATGACTTCGGTGGAAAAAATGTAAGAAAATGAAAGGAAGATAATTACAAGTTCATTTGAAATATCACACCTGAGACACAAAGCTGAATATGAGAAGGTGATGGGGGATAAAGCAGACATAAATAGAATATGTTAATAGTTATTTAGTATGTATTATAATTGTAAAATGCATATTTGAAATGATTTCATAATAGAGAAAATTATTTTTAGAATTCTACAACTACAAGAAAACATAAGCAACGACAGTACAGGGTGTCAAAAATATTTCAGAAATTAGTACAGAAAAACATTTATCAAAAAGTATTTATACACACCACTGTTTATTGCAGCACTTGGTACAAAAGCTCAGATTGGAATCAAATTAGATGTCCAAAAACAAATGAGTGTATAATGAAGTTGTGGTTACACACACACACACACACACACACACACACACACACACGCACGCACACACACACACGCACACACGCATTGGGTTTGGGGCCACACCCAGTGACACTCAGAGATTATTCCTGGCTATGTGCTCAGAAATCACTCCTGGCTCGGAGCCCATATGGGGCACCAGGGATAGAACTCAGGTCTGTCCTGGGTCAGCCATGTGCAAGACAAATGCCTACAACAGTGCTATCACTCCTGATCCATGGTACATATTTACAATGGAATGCTACATAGCTGTAAGGAATGAAGCAATCATGCAATTTGCACAACATGAATAGAACTGGAAGATATTATGTTAAAGGAAGTAAGCCAGAGTAAGAAGGATAAATACAGAATTATAATACTTATATGTAGTTTTTAGAATAAAAACATGAAGAAATACAATGGTTTAAGTTGGAGTTGTCTTGAACATGCTTGGCTCCAGAATATAGTGTGGAGAAAAAGAAATTGAGTGGAGGAATATAAAATCAAATACAAAAGGATGAGGCCAGGGACCAAGAAACCTCAGGTACATTGGTGGATTTTAGAAAAGAATAGAACTAAATATTCAAGTCAAAGGCAACAACAATGGACTCAAGTGACCCAAACTTTAACAATCTAACTATACTTGGGCCTGTTATACTGATAGGTTAGGAGGCTAAGGGTGGTGGTATGGGATACACTAGGAAACATTGGTGAGGTAAGTTGAGACTGGTTTGGGATTGGTCTTGATTCATTATATGTCTGAAACCCAACTATGAAGGGCTTTATAAATGCCATTTTTAATAAAATTAATTTTAATTTAAAAAGTGATAAAGAAATGAATAAAACAATGTGTGTACATTATTGGAAGAGAGGCAAATAATTAAATTAGCTATTAGAAGTTGAATTAAGATTCTGAACAAAGCATGCATGGTGGACTGGTGAGGTGTTAACAGAGGTAAGGTGTCTGCCTTGCAAGCGCTAGCCAAGGAAGGACTGCGGTTCGATCCCCCGGTGTCCCATATGGTCCCCAAGCGAGGGACAATTTCTGAGCGCTTAGCTAGGAATAACCCCTGAGCCTCAAATGGGTGTGGCCCCAAAAAACAAAAAACAAACAAAAAACAAAACGTGCTATTGGAATAAATTATGTATGCAATTCAGTTAAGAATTTGGAGGTGTTGACCAGGTGAGATGAAAAATTAAAGCATAGGTCAAATTATAACCAATATGTATTTTATACTTTAGAAGTAAAATTGATTAAATAGAAAAAAATAATTATTTTAGGATAATCATTTTAAAAGATTTTGCATGTTTTGGGTATCAAGTTCAAAACAAGCCTGGACACATAATTTGTATACAGGAAGCCTGCGTTCAATTAGTGGCATCAAATAATCACAGAACATTACTGGGAGCAGCTCCTGCAAACATTGCTAGAAGCAGTGCCTGGACCTACTGGAGTGACACAGCCATCAACCTTCAGTACTAAAAATATTAAGAGAAATTTTTATTGATAATATAATACAGAAAAAAAGTGATCAAGACTTCAATGTACTCTGCAATCATCAGAGAGGAAAAAGTTCAATATGGGATAAGAATCTATAGAAATTCATGAAATGACTAATGAAGAATGAGTCTATTATATAATGTTTTATATGATGTGGTATTTTAAAATTATGATTACAAGAAAAGCAAGGATAACTTTTATGAACATAACTTCTCAAAGAGAATCAATCTTGATTAACAAGTGTTTGTGTATGAGAGAAACTGAGACAGGGCATGAGAGAGACGCTATAAAGAGACTGAGAGACTGAGAAGTTATCAATTTGTGGGAGGATTGGGACCTGGACAAGGAGGAGACAGACTAGAATTGACATCAGAACCTTGATGGAAGATGTTTGGCACTTAATGCTGAAGGAGCACTACCTTTGTACATAAAAACATAAATATTAACACTCATAAACATAATTTGAAGTACAAAAATTGGTTAACTAAATAATTAGTGGGGTTCTTAAATATTAACAAAATTTTATCAAAACCCTATAATAGGGGACCAGAACAAAAGTATAGCATATAGGGCATTTACTCTGGACATAGACAACTACAATTCAATCCTTTGTTTCCCAAATAGTCCCCTATGCACCAGCCAGGAGTAAGCCTTGTATACCAACTACTATGATTCAAAAAGAAAAAAATACACCAAAAAATAACCCCACGAAAATTGGGTCTGAGATATAATAAAAAAACTAATCGGGAACTGCCTTGCATGTGGACAACCTATGTTTGACCCCAGGCATCTCTCTCTTCCTCTGCATCCACCAGGAGTGCGGGATTCCTCAGCACACAATCATGAGTGATATCTAAGCACTCACTTTGGTTGTCTCTTACCCCCAAACAAATATAGGACAAAGTGTTTCATTCATCTTAGTATGCGAAATCCAACAAAGTAGAGTATTAATGACTAACTAGGGATCTTGCTACCTGATCTTGGCAAGGAAGAATCAGTAAATTTTCTTCATGGTTACATCAAGAAAGAAGAAAGACTGTTAGAGGCAG
>PVKC010039867.1:0-12455 GCA_004027635.1 Crocidura indochinensis | reverse complement strand
ACACCTTACCTTCATGCTATCTCCCAGGCCCCAAGATTTCTGTTTTTCTAAGAGATGCCTGCCCCATGTGGTTTGTGTGGCCAGGTTCAGATGATGTTGCCAATTTATTTTCTCTGTAACTTACATGTTTTAAAGTTGATATAATATCCTGATATTTCTTTAGTACATATTGTTGATTTATTTATAAAGGGTAAGGATATTTTCCTATCTACTCACAGTAATATAATCACATATCACAACCTTGGGGGTTGGAGAAATAGTACAGGTTAAGCTTGCCATGCATGCAAGCAATCTGGGTTATATCCCAGGCACACAAATGATCTGTCAGGAGTCACCCATGAGTATTTTCAGGAGTAAGGCCCGAGTATAGCCAGGAATGACTATAAACCAAAACCAAATAAAAAAAATCATAAATAAAACCTCTGGGTCAGAGAGTTAGTAGAGGATAGGGTGCTTATCTTACATGAGGCTGATCCAGGTTTGATTCCCAGCATCCCATATGGTCTTTCAAGAACTGGCAGGAATAATTCCTGGGTGCAGAGCTCAGGTAACTCTTGAGCACCACCAGTGTCAAAACAAACAAACCATCAAAAAATCAAACAAATGACCGGGCGGTGGCGCTGAAGGTAAGGTGCTTGCCTTACCGCGCTAGCCTTGGATGGACCGCGGTTCGATCCCCCGTGCCCCATATGGTCCCCCAGGCCAGGGGTGACTTCTGAGCACATAGCCAGGAGTAACCCCTGAGCGTCACTGGGTGTGGCCCAAAAAACAAAAAAGAATCAAACAAATAAAAAAACCCTCACAAACAAAATAAATAATAACGCCTTAGAAAAATCTAATCCTTATCTTTTTTCTTTAGATTTCCTCACCTGTCCCTAAATTCTCCCATCAATCATTGGACAATTCCTACTTCAATCTGTTTATCTCATTGACTCAAGGAAGGAAGAAAATCAGTCATTTGGTAACAGTTTCATTTTGTAACTGTCAAACAAGAAGATGAGTGCAATGATCCTGTCTTCAACTTAATGAAACCAGGTATCTTTATTCCAGGATGGGTATTTTTCATCTATAGTTCCTGACATTCAACTTCAAGAGCATAGAGAGGAAAAGATCTATGGTTGGGAAAATGCTCTTCAGGCGGCAGAATCTCCATGGAAAATTCTTCTTTCTGGTAGAATCCTGTGACACAGGTCAATGATTTTCTGACCCTACTGATTGGTGCCACTCACTGTGGATATCTGCTGGGATTTCCTTTTCTTTTTCTGAGTTTTTGGGCATATGAACATTCTGACAAATGTGGGTTCCTTTGGAATGACCTGTGATTCTGAACTGTTCCAACAAGTATCCCCCAGGTAAAAGGAATGGACTGACTAGAAAAATATTGCTTGACTTGCTCTATCTCTTGCTTACTTCTGACTTTCTTTTCTATCCTTTCTGAATACAGAAAACAAAGCTCCATTGGTGGAATGGCAGTTTGTACTAGTAATCTCTAAAGTGACCTGGACCCTAAATCTGCACATATATCACAGCGTGGGGATAGGATTCTTCATTCACAGTGAAGAAAATTTTCCATCCAAAAAATGACTACTTGGGGCAGAACTAGTACAGGGGATAAGGCACTTATTTTGCTTGTGGTAGAGCCCCCAAAAAGCTCCAACATTACATCTCATACCCCTAGTCTTGCCAGGTGTAGTTCTTTGAATGATAATCCAGAAGTTTCTGCGCTCTTTGGCCCAATTCTTCAGCTCTTCCACAAATAATAAAAAAAAACTTGACTCCAACAAGAAGCATTTGTAAATACAGTACCCACTGGCTATCTACTATGGATTATCCTTTGTTTGTAACATTATTCTTTGTTACACCTTTGAATCTATCCTCTAAGGTTGGAAATGTGGCTCTGAGTTCAATCTCTTGGCACTGCAAAAAACATGAAATTCATCCATCAGTGTATGTTCTAGTTCCACTTGAATTATACTACATTGAACAACCCCAAGCAATCCACCCAATGTAAGAGGTCAAGAGTCTGTACTAGACTCAAGTTCCCATTCAGCCTCAGAGCTTACTGTGCCAATTGTGTCAACAGTAGCTCTCATTTTTCCATTTCACCTATCCCCATCTCTTATAAGTGAACCTCCTGACAAGCTCTTGCCTCTCTGTATTTGGGGAGCCTCTGTAATAGTTCCTGGGATTAAACCCAGGAGTCAAGAACTCAAAGTTCCTACTCATTAAAGACTTTGTTAATCAGTTAACTTGATGTCTAGATCTCTGTGCTTTTCTTTTTTGTTTATTTGTGTTTGGGCGACACCCAACAACACTCAGGTGCTACCATTGGCTCTGCACTCAGGAATCACATGTGGTGGTTGGGATTTTTGGTTCAAACTCTGGTCAGGCATGTACAGAGCAAATGCCTTAACTACTGTACCATTCCCATGGTCCCTGCACTGTAGGTTTTCTACATATTGAAATAATACGGCTTTTAAATGAAGAGCAGAGAACCCAAACACACTCAGATTAAAGTCTGTGTTATTATATCTGCCTATTTTGGAAAGAAAAACTATGAAGTAAGGACTAGGGTAATAAGTGAAGCTCTGATTGATCCCAGTGCTCTCTTTCCTTCTCCATTTCCATTTCCCCTATATTTTTGGAGTCCTGTGAGTGCTGCAGATGAGCACTGAACCATTAGGTCACATGGTATGAACATTACTAAAAGTGACCCATATATAAAACAACTATGGATGTTTGATTCTCAAGATTGTGCTCTTCTTTGAATATGCATCTTGCTTGCTTATTTCTATGCTTCTTGTCTTGCTTTTCTTCCTCTGGAGAACCTGTTTCTCTATCTCTGACTCTCTCTGTCTCTGTCTCTCTCTGTCTCAGTCTCTCTCTCTCTCTCTCACTCTCTCTCACACACACATCTTTCTAAGAGTTTCACTTACTTTTCTTCACATGGAACCAAACCAAACAGCTATGGAGCAGGAAAATATGCTAGTACCCAGTAGAATAGCTGGAAATTTAGGGCATTCAGAAGGCATTAACATCAAAAGAATACATTAATGGCACCCTTCTTGTACAGGCATAGATGTGAATTTTGTTCACATCTCAAGAACATCACTTTTTTTTTTTCAGCATCTTCCCAACAGCCACAGAAAAAGTCATCTTGTTGGTGCAGAATAAAGTTAACCTTGCATGAAGCAGAACATCCAGCCCAGTTTCCACCCTTTTTATATCAATTCTCTTTCTAATGTGGAAATTCACGCTTTTTCTTCTTCAGTTTTGTGCTGCATCCAGTGGTGCTCAGGGATTATACTTGACTTTGTGCTTAGGAGTGACCCCTGGTAGTGCTGGGCATCACATTTGATGTTGGAAAGAAATTAGGATCAGTTGCATGCAAGGCAAACACCTTACTCTATATACTATTTCCTGGCCTTGAAATACACCTTGCAGAACATGTCATATATTTGAGTAATTTTTATTGTTGCTATTTAGTTTTGATATAATTCCAAAGTTGTCTGGTATAATCTGACAGAAAAGACACTACAGATTTTAAAATCTTTCAGAATGAGTCATATTGGGGAAGATAACTCAACCCCATAACTTTGGAAACAGGTAGACATAGAAATTGCAATCTCTTGGGGCTCGGGAGATAGCATGGAGGTAAGGCGTTTGCCTTTCATGCAAAAGGTCATCGGTTTGAATCCCGGTGCCCCATATGGTCCCCCGTGCCTGCCAGGAGCAATTTCTGAGCATGGAGCCAGGAGTAACCCCTGAGCACTGCCGGGTGTGACCCAAAAACCAAAAACCGAAAAAAAAAAAAAAAAGGAAATTGCAATCTCAGTGTGGCTCTTCTGAAAGTTGTTTGGTGAAATTAAATAGGCCCCCCAAATTCCATCATACAGGTTTAAAACCAGAATGGTTATTGCCCTGAGTTGTTTCTCTAACTCTTCTATTTTTGCTGTCTGGTTGGCACAGCGATGGCCTTTGCAGCAGCTGGGATATAAATATAAAATGGGAATTGAGGCCCATTAGGAGTGCAAGAACAGCTGACGGAGCACATCAGAGTCTCAGCTCTGCAGGGCCGACCAGCCAGTCCAGGCCTGTTGGTTTCGGTCTGATTGACTTGCTGGCTTTATGCTGAGAGAGCGGTAATGATTTAAAGGTTGGCAGCAAAGCATTGTCTCTGGTCATGAGAATATCCATCTCTGTTTGTGATCTACCTGGTAATTAAGGCCAGACTTTTTGATGGAGCATCATCTGGGGCAGATTTTGAGGTATGTTGTTCTATCATGAGTTCATTTTTAGCTGACTTTGAAAGGTGTGTGCTATAGGTTAATAAAAAAAAGTTCAAATAAAAAGTCAACTGGCTGACATCACTCTTCCCAGGCTGGAGATGGGTCACTTCAGTCAGGAATCTAGTTCTAAGCTTAGGAAAATGCTCATTTACAGCCACTGTGAAAGGTTAGCTCACAGGTACCCTTTTGCAAAGAGCAGCTGGGGAATTTGTTTCATTTAGGATTTTTTTTGGTGGTGATTGTTAGGCATACTCATTGCTAAAATATCTAGTAAGGGAAGATTCCTATTGCTTCTTTCTATTTTTGGGGGGGGGGGTTGGTCACACTGGCAGCGCTCAGGCATTCCTCCTGGCTCTACACTCAGAAATAGTTCCTGGCAGGCACAGGAGACTATATGGGATGCTGGGATTCGAACCAATGACCTTCTGCATGAAAGGCAAATGCCTTACCTCCAGGCTATCTCTCCGGCCCCTTTATTGCTTCTTTCTTATTCTTGGCCTGAAACCCAAATTGTTGATTAGTAGCTGATATTTTTCTTATTAGGGAATAAAAATTAAGTGTCTGATCAGTAGAGAAGGATAAACATAGAATAATCTCATTCATTTTGAGGATATAAAAAATAAAAGATAGTATGGTAATAAAATCCAGAGACAATAGAGATGAGGATTAGGAGGATCAGTTCATGGTAGGAGGTTTACCAGAAAGAGCAGGGAGTGTAGTTAGGGCAGAGAAGAGTCCACGATGACAATGATAATTGAAAATGATCACTCTGGACAAGAATTGAGTGCTAAAATGGGATAAATGGATAAAGTGATATGCATCGTATCCTTTCCTTAACAATACTGAAAACTATTGTGTCCAAACAAACAACAAAAAAAGAAAGGATAAAAAAAAAGTAAAATATTTGTCCCAGAGGTAGGGAGTGGGGAGGATTCGAGGGAAACTGGGGACATTGGTGATAGAAATGTGGACTGGTAAAGGGTGGTGCATCAGCCTGAAGCTCAGTCATGAACAATATTGTAACCACAGTGCTTACCAAAAAAAAAAAAAAAAAAAAAAAAAACAGTTTCTCACATAAAAAGAGAAAGAAATGGGGTATTTGTATTCAGCAGAAAGTCTCCCTATAGACTCATCAGAGAGCTGAGTGCAGCAAAGGTGGCCTAGATATGATATTGGAGAGGAAGCTTGGAGGTTTTAGAGATCTTAGCCTTTTAGCTCTTTTTCTCAGTTTTAGTTATATAAAGTTTTAATAACTCTATTGATATAGTTACTATAATTTCCCCCCATCTATTTGTCATTGTTACAAAGATTCCAAGAAATTAGAGGCCTTTGGGTTTACATACTTAGAGGTATGTGGGGGCCGGGCGGTGGCGCTGGAGGTAAGGTGCCTGCCTTACCGCGCTAGCCTTGGACGGACCGCGGTTCGATCCCCCATGTCCCATATGGTCCCCCAGGCCAGGGGCGACTTCTGAGCGCATAGCCAGGAGTAACCCCTGAGTGTCACTGGGTGTGGCCCAAAAACCAAAAAAAAAAAAAAAGACTTAGAGGTATGTGATGAAAATATTTATGTTCCTATTTTTCCCATATGTCCCTCAATTTTCTCATCTGCATATGAAACAATCACACTACCTATCTCAAAAGGATAAAAGGATATTGGTTATTGTGAAAATAAGAATAGTAAGAAAAGTGAGTTCTTGGAATAGTGCGTGGCACAAAGTAAGACAGACACCCCAGATATTAACAAGTATTATTATTTGTTCAGCTATTGTCTGAATTCATTTCTTCTCTGGGTTGGTTATGAGAATATTATAAATGGCTTTTCTCCAGAATTCATCCATCAAAAATCTTCTAGAAACACCCAAATCAACCTGTTTTTTTTTTTTTTTTGTAAAATTTCTTGTCTGAGCACTCGATAACATCATTTTTTCAGACTGTCCTTCCTCCTACCAGATTCCTACCTGTCATGGGATCTTTGCATGTGACAATTCTGGTCCTCGAGTATCACTCTCAAATATCACAACTTCCACCCACAGGGATGCCTCCTATAACCTCCCAGAGGCATCAAATCTCACATAGAACCTGTCTAAACACTGAACACAAGCACCATTTTACATTTTGTTGGAGGAATTAATATCCACCTCTTTCATCATTTGTATTAATTATAATATCTCAGCATGAAGATTAGGACTTGAGTTCAAGTGTTAATACACAGAAACATTTGTTCAAAGAATTCATGCATGATAGTTGGAACTGATCACTCTGGACAAGAACTGAAAGGGTGCTGAAGGGGAAAAGTGATATGCATGCTATACCTTCATCAATAGTCTTGCAAACCACAATGTCTAAAAGGAAGAGAGAGAGAGAGAACAATTTTGTATCCACAGTGATTAAATAAAGTTAAAAAATTATTGGAGGCTATAGTTCTAGTTTGTATTATTATTATCATTGTTATTATTTTAAGCAAAGCAGGTGTTATTTGAAGATACTGGGGAAAGGGAGGGAGAGGACAAGAAAGGGAGAGAGTAATATACTTAAGAGAGAATGTGGAAGGTGAAAGAGCCCTTGTATATAACCCAGCATGAAAGTAGGAAAGTTCACATCTTAAATAAATATTAATAAGATAGAAATACAATAAGTAAAAAAATGAAACTGCCCTCTTGTTCCTAATTTTCTTTCCCAGAGATAGCCACTCTGGACACATTATCAATGCAAGCTTGGCTATGTTCTTCCAGACCTTTTCTATATTTACCAGTCATACACACTAATCATGTGTTCATATGTAGTTTTTATAGAAAGACAGAATCACATATAATATGAACTTCATTTAACCTTATATTGGACCCTTATTTCTAGGTCAAGACATACTAAGTCTCCTACATTTCATAACTGATTATGAAATGCTTCAGAAAAGTCTAAAATCAATACAATGACTCCTTGTGTTCTCATCTTTTTTATTTTTGTTTTGGGTCACACCAGGCAATATTCAGGAGTTATTTCTGGCTCTGCACTTAGCAATTACTCCTGGTGGTACCCAGAGGACCATATGCAATGCAGGTGGGAAGTATGTAAGGCAAACACCCTACACACTTTAATATCTCTCTGCTACCCGTCTTAATAAAGATATCAATACATTAGTTTCATTTACCCTATAGTACTGGAGCCATCATCTTAAATTTGATTTTTATTACTCCCATACCATTCTCTGTTCTTTGACAACGTGTGTTTATTTCAATAGTCCTTGGAGAGTCTGCACATTTGCAAATTTCTACAAATGTCATTGTGCAGACATTATTCAAAATATACTTTTTTAATAACTTCTTACATGAAATTGAAACTGAAAAAAATTATTTTAGGTTTATGCATTTCCCTTGATGGAATATATATATGGCAAGAATCTGAAGTCTTAACTACTCATTTTTCTATTAATGTGCATGAAAGGGAAAGTGGTTTTTCTCCAACTTTTGCCTTTGAGGGGGTTGGGCCACAACTGGCAGCACTCAGAGTTTACTCCTGGTTCTGTGCTCTGAAATCCCTTGCAGGGATCATATGGGATGCTAGGATTTGAAGCAATGTCGGTCCTGGGTTGGCCACTCGCAAGGCAAAAGTTCTACTGCTGTGCTCTCTCTGGCTCTAATTTTGCCATTTTTAAATGCAGTTATCAACATTTTTGAATAATCTTTGGGCATCTATGAGGGCATTTCTCGAGAGATTGTGCTTGGGAAAGAAAATGCTGATGTGTAGGGCATTTATATCTTTAGCCTTACCAGCTAGTACTACTCTCCTTCTTCAGCGTTCTATCATATTTCTAAACAGCGTTTAATGAAAACAATGTACATTATTTTGTGTGCATTTTTCTTCCTACATTTACTTGATATTATTTAGTGTTTGTGGGTTAAATAGTATTGAATCTAAAATCCTTCATGTGAAAGTGATGGCGCTCGCAGAATATGTGAGAGCTTAGAACAGCGTTTTTCTTTTAAATTCTTTTTTTTTTGTTTGTTTTTTTGTTTTTTTGGGTCACACCCGGCAGTGCTCAGGGGTTACTCCTGGCTCCATACTCAGAAATTGCTCCTGGCAGGCACGGGGGACCATATGGGGCACCGGGATTTGAACCGATGACCTTTTGCATGAAAGGCAAACGCCTTACCTCCATGCTATCTCCTGGGCCCCAGAACAGCGTTTTTCGACCACTGTGCCCCTGCACACTAGCGTGCTGTGAGATATTGTTTGGTGTGCCGTGGGAAAAATTCCAATTTCATCTGTAACATGTGGCTTCGGCATGATTGTTCTATTTGCGAGCTGAAGTGCATGTTACGGACTATAAAAACTAAAGACAGAGAGAGACTGAGAGCTGTCGACGAAGAGCTATGTGTGTGTCTTTCTTAGATTCCTGGCAGAATATTAGCTTTGTGTTCAGCCAAATAGGCCCAGGTTTCGCACTAAGTAAACAAACATGAACATTATAAAATACTTTATAATAAAGTAATTATAAAATAATTTGCTTGTGTTTATTGATTCCTATTCAAGAGAATTACTTTATATATGTTAATAGAGGCACAGAGTTCAATTTTTTTTTAACATTTTCTAATGATGGTGTGCTTTGTGATTTTTTTTTGTTTTATGAAAAAAGTGTGCCTTTGCACAAAAGGGTGGAAAAACACTGGCTTGCAAAACCCTCTGGGACCTCTGAGATTCTGTCCTCTAAGGATCTTTTTCAGTAATCACCATGCTATTATGTATTGGGCCATACACAGCTGTAGCTATATCCAGTGCCCACTCTCGAAGGTGTTTGAGGGACCATATATGATTAGGGATCAAACCCAGATCTACTGGTGTAAGCACCTTTACCCTTATACTAACTTTCTGGCCTTCTGTTGCTATTTTTTTAAATCTTCAATGAACAACCAAAGCCAAACCTGAGCAATAAGGAATCTCAGCCTAACAGGGAGGAACTGAGAGTAGTTCTGTGGCTTCTGGCCAGATCTGCTCTGCTTCTCTGCCCTCTTATGCAATGATTGAATTGATTCAGCCAAGAATTCAAGATGTAGAGCCAGGAAACAAAATCATAGCAGAAGACCAGGACAACCAACAGGAGGAAAAGCACTTTCTTTGTTTGCACCTGCAAAAGCACAAGGGTGTCAGCTTGGTTCAGCTCATGGGCTCTGCCACTCACTGGGCTGTATTGTCCTGGAAAAGTGGGGGAAACAGATGGTCATCAAATAGGAGCTTGATAGCATTGTTTGGGGTTGGTGGGAGGGTATCCTCAGGGGAAGTAGGAGAGAAGCTTTAACTGTGAAGAGAAAGAAAGAAGTTGTTGCTGCAACTTCCTCCTCTAGCCTGTTGCCTCACCTCTAAGGAGGAGCAAAGAGGCAGGTGGTCAGGAGCACACAGCCCCATTTCTCCTAGAAGCCTCGGGTTGAGTTATGACTCTTCAGCATAGAGGTGTGTGTGTGTGTGTGTGTGTGTGTGTGTGTGTGTGTGTGTGTGTGTGTGTGTGTGTGTGTGTGCTTATAATGCAGGGAGGGTAAAAGTCAAGTTGCAGAGGTGGCCAGATAGAAATACCTAAGATAGTGAAACACACATTAGTTAGAGATTATGGGGTGCATGAACACTATATGAAAGACCTCACTTTTCTTTCCATTTTATAAAAATATGTGCTGCTGGCTGTTGTCCTGAATCTGAACAGCTCTGACCTGAATAGAGACACTGGCAGTACTACTTGCCATTCCTAGGAGTGGTGGGGAAGCGTGCTTTAAAAACCAGAAATCCAGGTTCTGCTACTAAGCAGCAATGTGATGTTGGAAAGTCCCCTAGCTTCCCTGAGAATCTTATCATAGGGCAGAGATAGGGATTTTGTCTTTACTTTACATCCCTTTACTATGTCCACTGTGGAGAGTCATAGATTGATAGTTGAGGTTATAAAAATAAGTAGATCGAGGGTTTGTTGTCAGTAACTTTTCTCCAAATTTGACAGTCTTGGGTTCTATAATGAAGAGTATTTGGTCATTCCAGAGCAAAGTTAAGGTTTTTTTGGTGAAGAAGGGAAATAGGCTTGCTGGGTTAGAGAGTCACTTGGTGTTTCTTTGGAGTTTGCTTAATTGAGAAGGTAGGTTGAGTCAGGTGCTACTCAGAAGCATCCAATAACTTTTCCTACTCAGCCAAGGCCTTCTCTGTCTCGTGATTACAGTCCTAGCTTCTTAAACTTAAAATTAAAGGGGCTGAAGATATAGCATGGAGGTAGGGCACTTGCCTTGCATGCAAAAGGTTAGTGGTTGGAATCCTGGCATCCCGTATGGTCCCATGAGCCTGCCAGGAGCGATTTCTGAGCGTAATGCCAGGAGTAAACCTTGAGCGCTGCCAGATGTGACCCCAAAACCAAACCAAAACAAAACAAAACTTAAAATTAAGTTTAAAATTAAAATTAACCTTAAAATTCAGTTGTGACCCCACAAGTGAATGTGGGGGTTGAAAAATCTTTGGCAACAACAAAAGGTTTCTGAAACAACAACCAAAAATAAATCCAAATTTGACCAGTGCTTCCCTACTCTGTCTTCACTTTGCCCTCCTCTCTGCTTCATGGTCAGTAGTCATTTGTCTTCCCCACTCTGGGGTTCCATAGCCATTGTCAAGCACCCAGTTCAGAATGTACATCCCTTCCTCATCCTTTGTTTTTCCCAGTTTTTGGTTTGGAGTCACAAAAGCTAGGGGTTACTCCTAGCTCTGCCCTCAGAAATTGCTTGTGGCAGGCTTGGAGGACCAGATAGGATCCCGGGATTGAGAACCACAGTCCGTCCTGAATTGGCTGTATGCAAGGCAAAAGCCATACTGCTGTGCTATCTCTTTGGCCCTCCCTCCCCCTTATTTTCCCCTCACTTTTCTTTCTGTCATGTCCCTTTTTTTGAAGACTGAGTCTTACCCATGTGCCTTAGGAGACCTCCTGGACCACTCATTGCAGCTTTCTACTTAACTCTGACCCCAGGGACAACCATAATTAAAATGTGTGGACACTGAGGACAGGAAGGGGGCATCTAGCAAAACTTCCTCTGTGAACACCTGTCTCAACACTGTTGTTTTTATGAGTAGGCCACCCAGAATGAAAAACAAAGTCTGGGTTTACCTTGGAAGGGAAATGAATATATCAAGAACTCAAGTCTTTTCTTTATAAGGGTTAAAATGTTTGCTTTGTATGAAAAAAGGCTGAGTTCATTGATGATAATCTGCATATCTAATTCTTCTCCCAGGATCTTACATTATTTCCAGAAGAGCAATCCCTGCTTCTAAGGCCATGTCTGAAGTGGAGATGCCCAGCACTGTCAGCTCTGCAACAGGCAGCATTTAGGGGACAAAAGAATGGGGTTCAGACTAAGGGAGCAGAAGACTTCACTGCTTTGAAATATCAATGTGAAACCTGCACCAAAGGTCTTCAGAGAAGAACTTGGGAATTCAAATGAGCTTTTGAAAAAGTACTGAAGATTTTTGGAAAGCCAAATGAATTTTAATTATAGGGTCATTGCTTGTAATGATAAAAAAATTCATCTTTTATAAGCCACACTGTTGATTTGATTATCAATTATATAGTGTCCTAGAGGTAGAGGATGGATGGTGAGACCTTTCTAGGCCTAGCCAGGTACCTGCAGCCCCTTTGGGCCACTGTGGGTTCAGGATAACATCGAGGAAATGACCCAGCGAGGAAATGAGGTAGTCAGATGAAGTTTCAGGAGAAATTCAGCTTTATTTAATTAATTAATTTATTTTTTGTTTTGGGCCATGCCTGGTGACACTCAGGGGTTACTCCTGGTTATGCGCTCAGAAATCGCTCCTGGCTTGTAGGACCATATGGGATCGAACCTCTGGCTAGCGTTGGCAAGGCTACTGCTTGCGTCACTGCTCTGGCCCCTAAATTCAGCTATAATACAAGACCCTATCTGCCATGTGCATATTCCTCACATGGCCTCTAAGCTAAGCAGTCTCTCTGCTGCTCCACTCCATCCTGTCTCTGATCTTCCTTGCTGCATCTCTCTGCTGTATCTGCCTGTCACCTTCCCCCAGGCCACTGACCTGGTTGATACTAACCACTGATTCCTCCCAGCTATGGGAGGGTCTCACAGTCCAGGTGAGTTAGGCTGGAAGTTGGGGAAGAGGTAACACCACAGTTATGTATTTTTT
>PVKC010039866.1:0-12453 GCA_004027635.1 Crocidura indochinensis | reverse complement strand
AAAGGATAAAAGGGGGAGAGGACAGACAGAGGGGAGAAGGGAAAAAAGAAGAAGGGAAAAGGAGAAGGGAAGAAGAGAATGGAAAAGGGAGGAAGGGAAAAGGGAGGACTGGGAGGAGACGAACGGGGAGAAAGAAGGAGAAGAAGGGGCAGTTAGGGAGACGTATAGAGAATAAGAAGAGCTGAGACAGACAGACTAATAGAGAATAAGAAGAAGCAAGACAGAAAGAGAGAGAGATTAAGGGAGAAGAAGAGAGTGTGCAGAGACAGGGACAGAAGTCAGAAGATTAAGAGAGAAAAGCAGAGACAGGGGAAGAAGAAGAGAAGACTAGGGGAAGAAGAAGAAAGGCAGAGACAGGGACAGAAGAGAAGAGAAGACTAGGGGAAGAAGAAGAAAGGCACAGACAGGGAGACAGAGAGAGAAACAGAGACGGACAGGGAGGAGAGGAGAGAAAGATCCAACAGGGAGAATTAAACTCTTTTGGCCAAACCTTTTGTCTCCCCAAACCTCTTTGTGTGAATCATTTGTTGCAGACGATTTTTGCCAAGGCCTCCCCCACAGCTCATGGCTGGATATATCAGCCCCGGGCTTAGCAACTTTGTAGCACGACTGCAATGTATTACTTGATTTTATGACTTCCCAAAACTTCCTGCCAAAAGCCCTTCTACCCAACTACCAGCAGGCCTCGTTTCAACACTGAAACCATAGACATTTTGTTTATAGGACTCAGGAAAACTAAACTTGTCCCTTGTTTCTTGTCCCTCTTCTGGCTGTTCATCTGCCATTATGTCCAAAAGCTTGTTATTTGCAGAAGGAAATCCATCTTTCAGCAAAAACTTATAATATTCTGGGACTTATGTTCCCAAAACACACTGGTGTGCCTCCAAAAATTGCATTTCCCACATAACCCAGAGACTGTTCTGCTCTATGAACCACTCTGGCCCCATTGGCTCATGCAGATTTCTCTAAGGAGTCCCAAATGGTCATAAAATAGTAACTCCCAGGGACACTAAAATGAAGAAAATGAGCTGGAAGAAGAAAAAGATAATGAGATTTTTTCCCAGAGACTGCTGGAATAATCCTATTATTTAAATCACAAAGTCAAGTTAGCTCCATAGAAAGATTTATAAAGGTGTCTCTTTGCCCCCTTAGAGCTGGGTGAAGATTGTCACCAGGTACTTGTGTCATATCTGAACCTAAAAGGGAAACCAGAAACCACCTCTGGCTAAAATAAAGCCTTACAAGGATGTGAAAAATTGGTGTGTCTATTTTAGAAGAGTAAAAAATGAGTAGAAGATACACTAAAGTGTGCTCCAGTCAAGAGGGAAATTAAAGAGACAAATTAATCTGTCTTCTAAATTGAAAGGAAAGGTTAGCCTCGGGATTTTGACTTTTCTGAGACTGGCAAATTTGGGGCCTAAATCGAATTATTCTGGTCTAAAGAGGAGAAATAGATCACTCCCAACAGACACCTATGCAGTTATTCCCTCTGAAGGGATGGCAAAAAACTATCCTCCTGTCATCATTCATCTTAGAGTGATATTGGCTGGCAGGAGAGCTCCCATATGGCTTAGACCTGTTTTATTTAGGACTCTCCATTCAGGTTCTAGTTCAGTGACCCAGCCAAACAACACCTAGAAACATACTCTTGGTCTGTTTTTAAAATCACTCACAAATTGTGCAGTCCACATGTACAGATTCTCAGATGATACACTATTTTCAGGTTCATATAGCTAGACCCTGATACTTGTTGGTTGGTCTACTAACTGACTAAATAACATATAGAGAGAAGAAATATTAGCTTGTGCTAACAGTATTTTCTCATCCACCTACTTTCATGTAATCATAGGCCTTCCTAATTCAACTTGAGGGGAGCTAGAGTGTTCTTTCTGCTCCCAATCTCCCTATGGTAATCCATTTGCCTTAACCAGTAGGAGTCAGTTCTCTATAGACTCATTAGACTGTGCTACTTCCTATCTCAAAAGCCTCCTGTGGCTTCTTATTGCCAATAGAAAGGAAAAATTCTTAGCCTGAGAAAAGAAAGCTTCTGAGTGATCTTAAATGGATTCTTCACACACACACACACACACACACACACACACACACACACACACACACACACACACACACACACACACATCCTCTTTGCCTCCTTGGGACCATTGTACATTCTACTCTGCCTGCCATGAATATTGCTTTCCAATATTGCTTAGATGTCTTACATTACGTAGATCATTTTTATGTATAAGAACTTTAGGCCATAACCTAGTTCAGTGCTCAGGTTAGTTATGCTTGGCAGTGCAGCAATCAAACCAGGGTTGGCTACATACAATAAAAGTGCCCTAAACATTGTATTCTCTCTCCAACCCCATTAAGTGTCTCTTGAAAAGCAAGATTTTGAGGGACCATATGATAAGATAGCAATTGGTTCCTCAGTGTTATATGGTCCCCAGCACACTATAAAGTATTGCCTTAAAAGCCCCAATCACCTCTAGGGGGTGTGATCCTGGAACCCTAACACCTCCAGATTGACTCAGGTAATACCTAAAACAACAGAGCCCAAGCAATATCACATCCTTTGGCCCATAATATACTGAACTTCTGACCCAATTAGTTAAGAGTTGTTGGTTGGGGACCTTAAGCTTCCTGAAAACTGTGCTTAATAAAGTATTTGAGATTAAATTAGAATTTTGTCGAAGATAAAAGTCTCCCAAGCAATGCTCTAGGAGCCATGGAGGTGGGGAAAAATTCCCCTCTCCCCCTAATATTCAGCCAACCAGGCAGGACAGCTTAATGCCAGGTCTCAAAAGAGGTGCTGCTCAGGCCCTACTAGACTGGGAAGCACCTGGATCACCAGTAGTGCTCAGAAGTCATATGGTGACGGAGATTAAGCTGGGGTTGGATTTGTGCCCTACATGCATCCTAACCCCTGTACTGTCTCACCAAATTAAAATTTTAAGTATATTTTCAGGCTTCTGGTGTGAAGGTCAGGGGCAAGATGGGGCCACCCATTCAGGTCTCTTTCCTCTTATCAAGCTTGGCCACTACCCTGCCCTGTTCCTCGGGGTTGCCTACAGAACCAAGAGCCACAGTTATTTGAAACCAAACACCAAGGAGGAAAGAAGGAAAAAGAAGGAAAGAAGGGAAGAAGAAGCTGGATGAGCTTAAGTGCATCGAGGGCAAATTTGCCGAAGTCTGTGAAGACAGCATCCTGAAGTAAGCCTGCTCTGTCCAGCCAGACTCCCAATGAGCCAATAAAGTGTCTACAATTTAAATTTTTAAAAAAGGATATTTTCAAATTTTAGAATAGTTTCAGATCTCATAAAAGATGCCAAGATGGTATCAAGCTCCCAAGAACCATTACAGCTACTTCCCCTGATGTTAACCGATGTCTCACCATAACATGATTTGTCACGACTTGTTAATCAAAATGAATGCCTTATCATTAACTGAAGTTCATTTTGGTGCATATTTCCTAAATTCAGACAAATGTCTGTGTAAGAGTTGTTTGAATTTTGGACTACTCCTCTCAGTACTCAGGGTTCCTCCCAGTTATGGTGTTTAAGGGATCATGTAATGCCAGGAATCAAACAAGTTCCTACTGCCTGCAAAGTTCTAAGTCTTTGTGTTCTGTCCTCTAGCCCTGATACCCTTTGTCTATTAAAAGATCCTAACCAGGCTATCATATTAAATTTAATTTTAATTTCTCTTGAAACTCCTCTTGGCTGTTACTGTTTCAGAAACTTCCCTTGTTTTAATGGTCTTTCCAGTTTTGAGGACTAATGGCCAAATATCTGTAGAAGCTACCAGAATCTGATGGTTTTGTTGCCTATTTTTATCTCATTTTGGTTTTTGCAGAGCTAAGACTGAACCCAGGGTCTCACATCTGGAGAAATGCTCTCACACAGAGGCCAGCTCTAGCCTGGTTCTGGTAGGTTTTTTCAAAATTTTGTCTTTTGATTACACTAAGGCTATGAGTTTGTGGGAGGAAGAACATAAAGTGCCATTCTCATCATATACTAGCAAGCATAAAAGCTATCAACGTGATTTATTACTGTAATATTAACCTTAAAATATTGGCTGGGGAAGAGTTTGCCAAGTTTCTCTTCTGTAAAGTCACACACACACACACACACACACACACACACACACACACACACAATGTCCATATTCTCTAAAATTAAAGCACTTCTATTCAGTTAATAAATTAGAAAATAATCCCCTCCCAGGGAATATCTATATAAATTATCAGATTAAGTTTCTAAAAACAGTTTGTTCTCTTAAATCCTATTCAATCATGTAGGTTTCTAATAACCCATTCAAAAGCTCTTTGGTCTCTTGAGGAAATTTGAGGTTTTTAATAATTTGCAGGATAGTGGGAATTTGTTCTTATGTAACCTAGACCCACTGCCATACTTGTTGTTACTTGATTCTCACAAAATGGAGCAGGGTGAACTGGTTTTCCTTCATGAGTATCTGCACTGTGTATTCTTCCATCACTTTACCAAATAAAGAATTGCTATGGCCTACTGTCACAGTCGGAAAGTCATCCGAGAACTGCACAAATCACTCCATTCTTAAGTCATCAGGTTTTTGTCCTTGTTTTTCTTTTGGGGGGGGCAGTGGGCCATACCCAGTGGTGCTCAGGGGTTACTCCTGGCTCTGCGCACAAAAATCTCTCCTGACAGGTTCAGGGGACTATATGGGATGCCAGGTATCAAACCCGGGTCCTTCCAGGGTCAGCTGCATGCAAGACAAATGCCTTACAGCTGTGCAATCTCTCCAGCCCCAGTCATCAGGTTTTTAAAATAAATATCTTTTATCAAAACATCTTCTGTCTGTAAAGACTTTTTTTAAAGATTTTAAAAAGTCCCAACCAAAATAGAATTTTGCTTTAGCCTCCCATAAAAAAAAGTTATCTTAAAAAATTACTCACAGCTAACATCTCACTCATATCTGCCTATTTTTCTCATTCCAACCCTGTTCTCTTCCTCGTCCTGACTCAGTTTTTGTGTCAGATAAATCCTAACTCCAGATTCTTTTAGATTTACAGTCAAGCCTCATCCCTAAATATTCCCAATAAATAAACAATTAAGCTTGGTTCCAATGACCTGAATGTGATCCCTGGAATCTCCCTAAAGTGTTTTCCCTGGGGCAGAATTTCCCTGAAGAAGCATAGAAAAGAACAAAAGAAATAAAGTTAGACTTTATTTTGGAATATCTTTATTGGTAAGGGAAGGGAGTTATTAATCATAGACAATGTGTCTTCGAGTTGAAAATTCAAAAGGAGAACTGCACAATATCTAGTAAATGTCATATATAAAATGAAAGCAAGTTCTGGGGAATAGAATGAGAAAATCTAGAGGCCCACATTAATCATTTCATTTGTTTTGAAGTGAATAGCTTTAAGAAACATGTCATGTCCATTCAATTACCCATAATCTGAGCAGGCCTGGCATAGGAATCAACACCAACTGTATCATTGATGGCTAACAATTTAAAACTCATCTTAGCAAGCTACTCACATCTTTGTGTGTGGGTATGAAGAGCCCCAATTACTTAATTTACAAAGCACCACACTAAAACACAATTTTCGGTGTATACATCTCTAGCATAAGTATCTATGTCAAAAATTTTAGAAAGGGGCCAGAGAGATGACATGGAGATAGTGCATGCAGAAGGACAGTGGTTTGAATCTGGCATCCCATAGATCCCCCAAGCCTGCCAGGAGTGATTTCTGAACATAGAGCCAGGATTAAACCTTTAGCACTGCCGGGTGTGACCCAAAAACAACAACAACAAAATTTAGAAGATAAATATATGAAAATGTCAACAGTGGCCAACACTAAAGTGTGGCATACACTAAAATGTTAATCATGCTGGGTATACATGTAAATAATCTCTATTTCCTGTGCTTTATTATATATATATATTTTTTGGCTTTTTGGGTCACACCCGGCAGTGCTCAGGGGTTACTCCTGGCTCCATGCTCAGAAATTGCTCCTGGCAGGCACGGGTGACCATATGGAGCACCGGGATTCGAACCCATGACCTTTTGCATGAAAGGCAAACGCCTTACCTCCATGCTATGTCCCGGGCCCCCTTTTTTTTTTATTATATATTTTTAAAGTTTCCTAATAGTACTTTTTAATCACTTTCTGAAAGAGATACATAACTTTTTTTAATCTACAATTTACTTTCTTTTCAACAGTTTTATTTCTCTTAGAGTCCACAAGTATATTAATCAGTGCAGTTAAATATGTTGAAAAATATATTGGAAAATGTATGGGAAAAAGTATTAATCATATATGGTATCTGAAGCCACATAAAATATTAAAAATCCTTTTGGTTTTTATTCCAAGAAAAACATTTAAAGACCCAAACAAATCTTATATAATACTCTGGCTAGACATCGCATATGTAATCACATACTGTGTTTACAGCATCTGTTGTCATCTCTTGGTGATCATGAATATAGGGCCACATGAAGCAGAAGTGTGCACTGTTCTCTGATTAATTCTAAGAACTAAAAGCCTCCAAATCTGGAGCTGACAAAGTCTATCAGGGTCCCTTTGCTAGGAAGAAAAGTTTATACATTTGAGTCTTAAGTTACTGTGTTGAAAAAAATTTCAGTGGTTTGCACATATTTCAAATTACATAAGGGATTCTGACTACAAAACTTTAATGCGCATTAACTTGAATCGTGCTTCAACGAAAGGAAGGAAGGTGACTACCAAAATAGAGGAATTGTTCTTCACATGCCCTTGACTACTGCTTCTTTAGGCACAGACCATCCTGCCAGTCAAGCATAATGGCAGGAAAGATAGACAGAACTTGAACTGAGGGAGGAAAGAACCAACCGGATATCCAACCAAAAGTCAATTGAACAAATTCCAAGCACTCTGAAAAACTTGCTTAATGTCGATAACTACAATATGGTGATTGAGAATAAAATCTTTTATTTTCACAAAAATCATTCAAAGAGGTTGTGAAGGGTGGTGACAGAGATCTTTTTTATTTAATCATTTGTTTATTTAAAGCACTGTGGTTACAGAAATGTTTATAGTTGGGTTTCAGTCATAGAATATACACCGCCCTTCACAAGTGCAACTTTCTCACCACTGATGTCTTCCATTTCCTTCCTCCGCTGCCTGTCTCTGGAACAGGCATTCTAATTCTCTC
Organism: Crocidura indochinensis; assembly: GCA_004027635.1. Taxonomy (NCBI): domain Eukaryota; kingdom Metazoa; phylum Chordata; class Mammalia; order Eulipotyphla; family Soricidae; genus Crocidura; species Crocidura indochinensis. Next base: position 5,271 of record PVKC010039866.1, on the reverse strand, counting down.
TCTTACTGTCAATGTCATGGTACTTGTCAGTGCTGTTAGTGCTATACTGCACTCACTGCTCTTTATGGCAAGCTTTATATCATGGACTGGTCCTCCCAGCCCTCATATCTCTTGTCTCTGGATATTATGACCATACTGTCTTTTATTTTTCTTATATCCCATAGATGATGGGAAACATGCTCCAAATGACTGAGTGACTGTCACTAAACCTAACACTCAAAGAATCTGGAACTTGAATCCCGCATATCTAGACTCCATTATGACAGAAGCTGAGCATACCCTGGGGCAGCTGGGAAAGGCTGAGAGGTTTCTAACCACTCTCCAACCCATGATCTTTATGTGAGAAATGAACACAAGAATACACACACCTCTCAAAGCTGACAGACACAAACTTGCAGTGTTTCTGCCAACCTGAAGAGTACAAACTGTCCTGGGTTATCAGGATGGAATCCAAGGCCATGCTGAATGAGGAAAATGTTATCATAGTAACCATAGATGTGTTGCCATTGCTCCTATTTCTGAACCAGACAGGGTGGTCTGGGTGACATCAACTATGTCCCTTAACTGTCCATGAACTGTCAGGGTAAGGTAATTCAGTCACATTCTAGTCCTCTGACAGAAAACGTGGAAGAACAGAGTGTTCAAAGTATGGTGACCTTTGGTAGACCCTTGGCCCTCTGAGAAAGAGAGAATTCCTTAACTTGGACTTTAATAATATGTACAGTTATGCATTTTTCTTAGAAAAACAGAACAAACGTCCTTTTCCCTGTCCAAAGAAAGTGAAGTGCTTTTCAATAAAGCTGCTGAGAAGGGCAATAAATTCTAGCCTTGCTGCAATCATGTGTCTATCCTAGAAACCAAAGCATAAGATGCATTTCTCAAGTCTCCAATCAGCTTCAGATGGGACTCTAGGGAGAGATAAAGGTCTTTTGGAACATTTTCTACAAGGCAGAATTGAAAAGAACGCTTTAGATTAGATTAAATATATCAATATGTTTAGAAGATCCTGGTTATCTTTATGTAATATCAGAAAATTGTATTTTAGTGACAATCAGTTCATAGAATTAATGTGATGATCACATTGATTAATGAATAGATACTCAAAATCTAATACAAATCCTAAAACAGAGTGTATATTTTGTGTTTGCTATTATAACTGAAAATCTTAAGTATTTGGTGCCACAGAAAAGCCATAGAGAGGGGAGGGGAGGGTGTCTAGCAGAGTGGTTCATTGTCTCTGGTTTTCATGACTCTGTATAGTAAAGAAATTCACTCTCCCAATGGGAGAGTGCAATTATGGAAAGAAATATTTCGACATAAAAGTTTTCCCACTCATGGAAATAAGTCTTTTTGCAAAAAGTTGAATTTTGTTTGCTTTTTCTTTCAATTGATTTACATTTTGTAGAAAAACATTAAAAACACCTTAACAACTACAATGACTGTTTTTAACTTAATAAGAATATACAAGCACATTGAAACACACTTCATTTTCTGACTTTCTAGCTCATCAAAATATGTATCCTAAAAACAAATATAAAAATTCTAAGTATAATCTCTTGGGGCCAGAGAGATAAATCAGGGTGAAGACACTTGCTTTCCATATGTGCAACCCACTTTAATTTCTAATACTATATATGGTCCCCCTAAAGCATTAGGAATGACCCCTGGACAAAGAGCCAGGACTAGCTCCTGACAAGGCCGAATGTGGCTAAACCCTATTCCTTCCCAAAAGAAAAAAAAATCTGTTTATCTAACCAGGAAACCTATTAAATTTATTTTGTATGTTACTGGTATTTTATATCTTGATAGCTTAGTGAGTTCTGAGAGTCATATTTTTGGATGGGACATTTCCATGTATTCATAGTAATAAAACCCCTATAGATGTGTTTTTATGCAATGCTGGGAATATAAAACAATGCAATTATCCTTGAGGGTAGTAAATATATGATTCAGGAAAAGTAAAAAAGTACACGAATTATCATCATTGGCTTCCTGGCCCTATTCTCTAACGCTATCCTATCTATCCTGCTTTGTGATTAGCTCACTTGAGGTCACCACTATCTATTACTGCACTCCCAAGATTAATTTAGAGTGTAGATCCAACTCTCTTCACATTGTATGATTGAGAGAGACTATATTCCACCTCAGCTAAATTCTACTAATCCAAAATAAACTGTTACAGCACCAGTGGCTATAGAGAACTCTGATTTCCTGTAAATAATGACTGACATGGATTACTTAGGCAGGATTACAGCTAAAGGTTTCATCCGATCTTGTTTATTTAAATAGCATAATTTCGAACATTAGTAAGTAGATGTCAAAAAGAAAAATAGTGGGTGTCATAGTTTTAATGTAAACCAAGAAGCTCCTGTAAAAATGGTTCATTATTTGATAAACTTGTTTTCTGCTCTCCATTCTACTTAAGTTATCTCATTGCAACTTTATATCTTAGCCCTACATATTTTCCTCATTTGAGAATATTTAGATTCTAACACTAACCCAATTCACTCTGCAGCATGCAGAGGCAAGCACCTTGTATTTTGAAGCCTAATGATTAGTTATATCAGGTATTAAATGTTGTTCAGTTGCTACTGTCTTCAAAAGAAAACTTTAAAGAAATCAAAACAGCAGCAGGTTATCCAGATAAATATTCATTTAACTGTCATTCGTCCTCAACAGAAGTTCTGCTATAAGGGGCAAAAATCAATAAAAAATGTTCCTTTATTTTTCATCTTTAACTTTTGAGTTCAATACAGAGAACCAAAAGGATTATTTTTCTTATTAAAGCTTTGGAGTATGTGATATTTCTTCTATCATGTCAATACCTTATATTCAGAATACAATAAAAAAATACATCTCAAATGAGAAAATTACATCCTCCTCAACAAATACAAATATATTCCTCATAGCAGGTTACATAGCTAATGTTAGGTCAAATAACAATGTTTTGTAACATAAGAATTAAAAAAGGAAAAAAAAAGAATTAACAAAGGAAATAAATGTTCTTTTCTAGAGAGCTTCCATTACAGACCATCATTACAAGACTTCACTCAATAGGTTGGAATCTACTAAAGATACTAAAACCAAGGGTGTCTTAGGCTCAAAAAGAACCGTGTCTGGGTAGTAATGCAGTGCCACCTAGCTTCCCTCCTGAAGGATTTAGCCCATCATCAGGAGCCCTCTAGTCAGTAAAGAGACTAGGTTGGGTTCCACAGCATGCAACGGATTTATGAGGCAGAAATCAATGTAGAAAAAAATGTCACCTTTAACATTAATGCAGTCAACTGGATGGTAAAGCAGACCCTAGAGTTAGGCAATATCCCTATAATCTAATCTTTCCACCACTGTATAGCCTTCCCCCATTACATCATTCCTACAACCCTATAGGAGAATGTGTCTTACAGCATAGACAGTGATGTCTATCCACACTATATACTTCTCTAAACCATTTCAACATATGTCAATACTATTTCTCTTTGGTCTATCTTTTCATGACCTAAATAAAATCTTCTCCCCCATTGCTTTTCTCTTTAAAGTCATTCCAACTTGTCGAGTCTCACTTCCTTTAGGCAGGCTTTTCTCACCAAACCACAGTCCAATAAAAAGTCTCTTCTCTGAAATACATTGGGTTTTCAGTTCTGCATAGAGTTTTTCACTACTTTGTATGCACCTGTCATTCCAGTCAGATTCCTGCAGGCTTCTGTTTATCCTTCAAAACTCCAAGCAATTATCCACACCTATTTAAACCACATTCTGGACCTCTTTCAGACAAGACTATTTACTCCTTACTGTTGCCATATTGCAAAATAAACATCTCAATTTAGAGAGCTTTTTTTTTCTCTATTTGTCATGAGCAGGGACTGTATTTTAGACTTATTTTAGACTTTAAAGTCTAGCAGTAATAAATGGTTCTTGAATTAACTAGTTGTTAGTAAAATAAAATATAACATATTTCATATGCTCTTTGTCAAATGCATTTATGTTTCTTGGGGGAAGGACTATATCTTATAATCTTTCCATTACCATAGTCCTGAACATAATGATTAATAATGACCTAAACTACCACAACATATTTTTAATAAAACAAGATAAACTAAAACCTAAATTTATTTATTGAATTTATCATCCCACACTTTAAGATAAGCAATCTCCAATCTCCCAGATACACTACATCCAATCCCAGCAAAAGACTTTATTTCTCTGAAAAACAGAAGCAATGAGGCTTTCATACTATATAGTTGACCCAAAATTATCCAATTTTCCTCCTACATAATATCAAAAAATTGTTCAATAAAATTCCTTAACTGTGAAAATACTTAGATCCAATAACAGGAAAATTAGAAAAATAAGTTGAGGTCATAAATAAGAGCATGAGACAAATGAAATGCCATTGCATATGAAACAGGTTTAGGAGAGACTGGGAAGAAAGCTATAATGGGCCCAAGTCTTAAAGGCTTTATGTAAATCTGTTATGTAAATCTAAGACCAAGACTACTATTAACTTATCAGTCAAACTGATTATTCTTAAATAGCAACTGTTCATAATCCTCCAATGACTTCCTTTCAAAGTAACACTCCAGGCACTTCAAGACTCCATGATCTGAGGTTCCTCCCTGCCTCTTTCAACTCCCTCTTACCATTTTCATTCTCTTCACTCTTGCCATACTTGTCTTCTTAATATTCCTGACATAAGTAGCCAACTATATCAGGCCCTAACCCTCTGTTTCCTTTCTAGAATTGCAAATTTCACGTGGCTTATCCCTCACTCCCTTCAGATCAATGCTCAATAATACATCCGCTTGGGGCCTGGGAGATAGCATGGAGGTAAGGCGTTTGCCTTTCATGCAAAAGGTCATCGGTTCGAATCCCGGTGCCCCATATGGTCCCCCATATACCAGGAGCAATTTCTGAGCATGGAGTCAGGAGTAAACCCTGAGCGCTGCCGGGTGTGACCCAAAAACCAAAAAATAAATAAATAAATAAATAAATAAATAATAATACATCCACAGAGAAGACAAACTTGACTATGTTCAAAAAAAATTGCCTTGCCTTCCATTCTTTCATCTCCTTACACCTTTTTTCTTGCTTTATGACACTATTACTACCTTAAATTATACTTCAAGTGCCAGGGATATGGTTCAGTGGACACTTGTCTGTCATGTGTGAGGCCTTGGATTAAATTTCTGGCACCAAAAAACACAAAAACAACATACTTTATAAAATAATTCCTTGTATTTTCAGATATATTTTTATCTTTTCCCTACCTCTCAC